>BLKR01000324.1:0-92049 GCA_011170035.1 Teleogryllus occipitalis | reverse complement strand
CGCGGGGGCGCGGGGGCGATGGGGCGCGGGGGCGATGGTGTGCGGGGGCGATGGTGTGCGCGGGCGATGGGATGCGCGGGCGATGGGATGCGCGGGCGATGGGGTGCGGGGGCGATGGGGTGCGCGGCGATGGGGCGCGGGGGCGATGGGGCGCGGGGGCGATTGGGCGCGGGGGCGATGGGGCGCAGGGGCGATGGGGTGCGGGGGCGATGGATTGGGAGGACGATGGTGTGGGGGCGTTGAGGTTCGGGGGTCATGTGATGGGACGACGTTTATTTTTGAGTGTGGCAAGCGGCGGGGATACGATGTCGATAGCAGTGACGAATTAATGAGCGATGAGGGGAAACAACTAGAGGTGTGGGAGGGTATCGATGTGCGTGGAGTATAGGGCCATGCAGATGCGCGAGGCGAAGAGGGTGTAAGGAGAGGTGGGGAATGGGAGTGCGTTTTAGTGTAAGGGGCCGTTAGAGAGCAGGTTCCAGACAGCAAGTCACAGAGTGCTGGTAGCAAGATGCGGGAGGAAAGTCCGGGCAAGTGGGTGAGGGTTCGAGACGGTGGGGTGTGAGGGAGTTTGGGGCCGACGAGGAGCTGGGACAAGGCGGTGACGGGAGCAAGTCACGAAGAGGTGTGATGGAACTTGTGAAGGGGCCGGCACGGATGATGGAAGGGCAGGGAGGGTAGGAACACAGGGATACGATTGAATCGGGTTGTGTGGGAGCCGGAAACTACACGCTGTCATGAGAACGGCATTCCAGGCGAGAGACTCGGGACATGAGCACTGTTTTGACGAACATCTACATCATATAAAATGGAAGACGTGTGGGTTACTTTTAGTAGAAAAAGATTCAAAAAGTTGTATGTTCTGTAAAGTACATTTTTTTAACATTTACCCGTCCAGTCACTCAAAATTAACAGCTCGTAATTCCATTGTCGCCCACGTTTCCAAAACTCTCCCTCCGCTGTTAAATGGAATCCACAGGATCACTTTCCCTTGTTGCCTCCGGGCGAGGTTTGTCATCTCATCACCTACGCGCGCCGAGAAAATACCTCTTTGTATAGCGCCGCTTCCGCCAACGCCATGCAAAGCCGCCTCGCGCACATCCCCTCATGAAAAGTGTATTTTCGTCTGCACGCGCGGGCTCGCGCCGGCGCCGAGAAACAAAACAGCGCCGCCGCCTTTCTTCCGACTCTCCCACGTGACTGATACCTCTGCCGACGATGCGAATTTGTTTAACCTCGGAGTCGCTCCTTTCTTCCTCGCTCGACTCGGCGAAACGCAGTGGTCGGAAAGCAGCATTTGCGTCGTCGGAACGGTATGTTTACCGAACGACGCGTGAAACTCTAGAGAAGTTGTGTTATTGCATGTGGGATTAATGTTTTGTTGTCGCGCTCGTAACTTTTAAACCCAAGGAGGAATTTTGATGACCGAAGATTCAAACGGTTAATTTGGGCGTGGAACTGATATATAATGTATAAAATTACTTTACATGAAACGGACGGGCACAAATGCAATTGAACGATCTTAAATTAAATTGAAGAGAGAATGTTCATCGCATTATTTTCTAATGACATCAACCAGCTCTTTCCACACGTTTTTTCAAGCATTGTATAGATATAATTAAAAGCCCTAAAAAAGTCGCTAGAAACATAGGCAAGAGTGAATTAATTCACAACGCTCTGTCGAGGATATATAACTTTTGAAGCAGTAAAGTGATTTATTTATCTGAATAATTATCTTCAGTATATGACACAAATATTTATGCATTGGTCTGAATGAAATAGAAAATAAGAGCAATTTTGCCATATACGTATGGAGCACAGATTACCTTTGTTACTTCAGAACCCAAGAAAAATGTTAATCGTGACGTAATGAATTTGTTGGTTATTGGACATTTTGAATTGAATAATAGTAAATGTTGGTCATTGATCTTTTATATTTCAATGTCCATTGTCTTGTGGCGTGTAATTATATTATCTAGTGTTATTTTCTGATGAATTATATATTCCTATCAGTTTGTCTCTTATTTATGATTTTTCAAAGGGCTTTGAACCTGGTGTTATTTTTTGATACTGGTATTCCAGCTCTTCCTATGATTGTTTGCCTTTTAAGTAAGTATCTTTCTTACAGCTTATCTTATTCTTCGGTTTGAAAGGATAAATTGTTTATTTTGCCGTCTTCACTAATGTGGTGGGCAGTTTTGAAAAAATGTTTAATGCACATTTTTCTGACGAACAATGCACATATCTTCATCATTGTAAGCATTTTTTTATGCCTTCCCTCTATAATAAAGGTTCAAGGTACAATTTGCTTGCAAACGGAAAAATCTTGCAGAATGAAATGATGGTGATTAAGTGAATCGTCATGGTTAGTATTGAAATTTTAATACTAATATTAACATTATGACGTATATTTATTACCAATTACTTTTAATTGTAAATTCAATGTTTAGTTACTTGTGTAAAACTATTCATAAAATCTGTGAGGTTTTCAAATGGTATCTTTAAATGTAACACTGCATTAAGTATTTTATCTGTTCTTACAATTTACACATTAGTACGTATTTTTTGTTTGTAATAAAAATGACTGTTTATGGGGAGAACCCACTGTACAGCACCGTGTTTTCGAGTCCGCCGTATACAAAACGTTGATTTCGCCGCGTATTTGCAAATCCGACTGAGTTTTCTCCCCGGCGCAAGCCTCCGCCAAAGCACCTGCTCGAGAGGGGAAGACAACCCTCCGCGGAGCGGCGACACGGCGCAGCGCGGCACAGCACGGCACGGGAGGGGAGGAGGAGGAGGAGGAGGAGGAGGAGGGGTGGAGAAGGGGCGAGCGGGCGGGCGGAGGCCTGAAAATGTTTTGAGATATCTACGCGCCGCGCGGCCGACGGTGGCGCGTCTCAGCCCCTGCGGCGTCTCCGAGCATTAATATTTAACACGGCCGCAGCCCGCGATACACGCCCCGACGCGGCCCGGGCCAGCCCTCCCGGCACACCGCGCAGCCCCTTTTCGCGGCGCGCCCCCGCTCCCGCCAACACCGCCCCCACCTTTCCCCGGGCTGCCCTCCACGCCTCGCGTCGTCCCTCACCGCCTACCTCCTCCCCGCTGAGACAGGCACAACACCACACTTTCCCACCGTCCTCACCCGACCCCGCAACCCCGCCCGCACCCCCACCCTGACCACACCCCCTGACGCCAGCACTGACCCCGTCCCGACCGCCGCCCAGACCCCCGCCTCGACCCCTGCCTCGACCCTGCCTGACCTGCCTCGACCCCGCCTCGACCCCGCCTCGACCCCGCCTCGACCCCCGCCTCGACCCCCCTGCCTCGACCCTGCCTCCTGACCCCCTGCCTCGACCCTGCCCTGACCCCTGCCTCATGGGATCCTCGGCCTCGACCCCGCCCCGACCCCCGCCTCGACCCCGCCTCGACCCCGCCTCGATCTCGGCCCTCGATCCCCGCCTCGACCCCGCCTCGACCCCGCCTCGACCCTGCCTTTGACCCTGCCTCGACCCCGCCTCGACCCCCCGCCTCGACCCCGCCTCGACCCCGCCTCGACCCTGCCTCGACCCCGCCTCGACCTCGCCTCGACCTCGGCGCCTCGACCCCTGCTCGACCCTGCCTCGACCTGCCTCGACCCCGGCCTCGACCTCCCAAGCCTCGACCTCCACCTCGACCTCTGCCAGCCTGACCCTGCCTCGACCTCGGCCTCGACTGACCCTGCCTCGACTTCTGCAGTTCCACCCTCACCCTGAACTCGACCCGACCCCCACACGACCCCGCCATCGACCCCACACGACCCCCACACGACCCCCACCCGACACCCACCCGACACCCACCCGACCCCCACCCGACCCCCACCCGACCCCGCGTACACATGTTACTATGCCGTTTCCTTCTGTACGCTACGTTTCCTGTCGCCATCTCACACCTAATTCTACACTATATTTCCTCTCGTTCTCTCAATATACTCCATATTCTGCCTGTCTCATTTAAACGAATGATACTTCGCTCAGCTCTTTGCTCCCTTGATCTTCACCGTCCCCACCTTCCGCCCCGCCAATCAGGTTAAAAACTTAATGCAGCCTGACCCATCACACCTCACCCATATCTTGAGGACTCTCCCTGTTCCGCCTCAGCCTTACCCTCCCTATCGAGTAATCCATCCTGCTTGCCCCTTTTCACCTTACCTCTATCAGCTCCGTCCCGACTCTCCGTCTTCTTGCCTCCTCCCATCTCGACCCTCGTACGCACTCCTTTCTCTTTCCTCCCAATGCAATACCTCTGACCTGGAGATTCTGGCTTTCGAGTCACAACGGCGGCAGGATATTCGACTCTAGCCAGGTAGTTGAGTGGAGTTCTGTCGCTGTCTTGTGGAGAATTGTAGCGGCCAGCTGCTCTGATCGGTAGTTTTCCGTGGTTTCTCCGATCAACACCAGGCTAATTCCGAAGCAGAACCTTACCAAACGAGCCATAGCCAGCGCGAAATCTTTCCTTCCCCATCCTTTCCCTATCTTCCTCTTACACACACATTAACATGCGCTACACTACCACACATGCTGGGACACCGGTCGGGAGCTTAGAGATAGTTCCGGCTGGGGCGATGCCCCGCTGGTGGGAGATACCTGCACTACACGTACGGGAATAATGACCTTAGCTATTGACGCACCCGGAAACATTAATCAATCAATCAATCAATCAATCAATCAATCAGTCAGTCACTGCAGGCGCGAGTTGGAGTGCAGCACGTGTAAGGCACATAATACAGCCCTGCGAGTCTCCCCGCGTTCTGTCGTGTTGAACCCTATCCTCTCTCTTTGGTAACGCTTTCCTGCGCGAGACGACCTTCCCATCCGGCAGCCTCGGAATCGTTGCAGCCTGCCGTCCGCCTTGGGCGCCTACCAACGCGTCTGCTTTCGCTAGACGCAACCCGTCGGGCTTGAAGTCTCCCCTTCTGCTTCGAAATTGTTCTCAATTCGCCGCGCGCTTTTACGATTCCTGACTCGCCTTGCACAAGCTCAGTTCCCCCCAAAAATATCCTCGCCTTGAGGGAAGATCATTTTACATATTCTTCACCTTCTCGGTGTATTTCTCTTCTTTTATTCTCTTCATTGTTTTTGGCCCTGAAATACGTAACTCTGTCTTTTGTAAACACATCTGGTCAGTCTATGATTCTGGTACTGTGATAAGCCAAGAACCCTGCGTTTAGTTTGAAAGATAAAATCGGCATCCAGCGTTGGAATAATATCATTGTTCTCGGAAGTCAGGAATACGCGTTGTTAGGACAACGGATCAACGAAGTGTGATTTTACACGCTTGATATCATAGCGCTGTGCTGATAGACACGTCCGCGAACACATTATATGAAAAATATTTGAAGCGGGCGTTGAGAGCTGTGATCTAGTGAAAGGACGCATGGAATCTTTCTTTAGAAAAATATTAAAGCGAACGCACGGAAGCGGTTGGTAAGGTGTGGACGGATTTTCAGCGCAGGCTGGATAACAGGTAATATGTTGTACGTCGTACCCATGTTTAAATTGGAGAAAATTTAATAAAGTAGTGTTAATATTGAATTTCTGAGCGTAGCAGAACAGCGCTAGAAATAACAATAATAATAATTGCAAGGGAAGTAATTATCTTCATAGTATTAGATGCTTGTTGAAATAGTATCCGGATTTGGCAATAGTAAAATGTCAGAAAAGAAACGGAAATTAAATTTCACAGTACCGTCTTCATCTCTAATAACAAGTTTTATTTTGATATATTAGTTCATTTCTTTTTTAATATCCTTCACATTACAAATCCAATTTCTCTTTCAGTCCGTTTTGTTTCATTTTCTTCTCAAACCTTCTTTCATCATGTTTGCTTCCCCTACTTTCGCCTTCTTTCCTCTCTCGCTGCGGATTGCAGAGACCTTGTCCGTTTTACGAGGTCACGGCAGTCTTACTTCGGCGCCCGGTGTCAAAACCACTTCCCGGCTCGCCTGGCGTGTGTAACGCCTTCGAACGGGGATCGTCTCGCTCGGCTTTAAGTTTTCCCGCAGTCCGCGCGTGGGTTTGCGTTGGCCGGTCGCATTGCGTTTCCTCGCCTCCTCTTTAAGACGCACCGCACGCAAGCCCAGTGCAGTTCGTCGGCCGGCGCAAGTTGGTTGCGCAAACTATTTCGATTGTTTGTGAAAGTATTGAACTGAAACACACAAAATGGAAACAATCGAAAACTAGCTGAACAAAATTGACCCGTGATGAATGAGTACACTGAAACTTGAATTACAGAATATCAGTTTTTTTTATAGAATTACAGTCGATTCCGGTTATAGTGAACTCGGATATAGTGAACTTAAGTCACTAGTCCGTTTCACTTACATGACAAGTAAACATTAGAAATTTGGTTATAGTGAAATTGAACCTTGGCTATAGTGAACGTAAGAAATGAGCCCTGGAAATTAAGTGGATCTCTTATGTTATTAGGCGAGTAGCTGTGTCTTCGGAGAGTGGGACGGTGATCCAACAGTAGAAGAAGAATTCAAAGGTGTTAAGACCGCAATTTGATATTAAGAGACAGAGGACAATGCAGAATCAAGTACGTAGAGAGCACGAACTCTGAAGACGGATCTATAGAAATGACTAATGAAAAATGTACGAAGCAATCATTTGAAAATAATTGGTTTTTTAAGGACAAATAAAGATATCTAAATTTTCAGTTCATGCTGTTAATGCATTTAGTTGTATCTCTGTATTAATCAAATCAATCCTCGTGGATAAATTCTATTTAATTTTTATAGCATCGGATATAGTGAACCTCTGATATAGTGAACAAAACCTATTAGTCCCCAGAAGTTCACTGTAATTGAAGTCGACTGTATATTGTAATTTAAATGTCCGTAATAATAAAACGCTTCAGTTTTGTTATGATTCTACATTAAATTTGTACCTGTAAGGTTTTCACTTGTGTTGGTTCATTGATAGAACATTCTTACTTATGGTCTAGAAACTTTCATTGCATCACACTTTACTTTCAAGACTATTTAAATATAGAATTATGTACGTAATGAGTTCGATTTACTTCCGACCACTCATATTTTCTTCGATATGTAATGTTAAAAGCAGATTCTAACGTCAAGTTGTGCTAACAGTGTTAATACTCGTCTTTTTCAGAATATTATAATGTGTGTGAACTCTATCGTCTCTAAATCTTCAGGAAAGATCATTATTCTAAAAAACGTCTTGTCGTACTGCTGAAACTTGTATAACACATACTGAAGCAAGGCCATTGCAAAATAAAAGTCCTTTTTATTTTAAAACGGCACCCTCTGGATGACGAAGTTCCATTGCAATAGCCAACCACAAGGCGGAAAAAATAGTAGTACAAACAACTGCTACGTGGGTGTTAATGCTTATTTCCGTTCTAGGGGTATTCTGCAGGTGTTCATTTAATATGTTCGTAATTATACTTTGTATTACGTTTAATCGTGTAATTATACTTTCTATACTATTCATTTAAAATCTTCAGAAAACCGTGTAAAATATTCTGTATCTAGTTACGAATTCAGCATTGTCCAATTCAAAAAATGAAATTTTTGGAAGAATTGCTCGTTCCGGACGAGTTGTTTATTAATACTCAATATTCGACGTTAGGCATCAAAATTATATCCCATGTTATTACACAAGCGTCACTTCAATAGTAAAATAACAAACGAACGAAATGTAATGCACTGTTTGATGTACCCAAACCTCGCAACCCAGGAGTTCGAAACGTCAAAGATGTTGACCACAAGGTATCGGTCTGACAAAATATGACGAATTTCACGTATTTCTCGTATTTCATGCACGACCTTAGTGAAACATAAATATGGTGTTTAAGAAGTCTTCGTCAATACTACTGATTGACGTTGGTGGAATTGGCTTTCAGTCCCCCATTGTCTCCAAACCGTGTGGAGTTAACAAATATCCGCTTGTTATCAAGTTTTTATTAGTTCAATAGTTTTATACAAAAGCTATCGAACAAGCGAATTAAATAAAGTGCGACTAAATATCAGTGAGATTATGAACGTGTTTATCTCTGGTTCGGACCGAATCTAACGATTAATATTAATGCTATATGCACTTGATATAAAAGCAAAATTGATATAATTTCAATGGCCAATCGTTCGCTAGAGAGCCATAGCAAGTCTGCCAACCTCAATAGCGCAGCTGAAAAAAGGAAAAATAATTTGCTCGTTGCTATGTTTGTGCAGTGTGATTAAACTGTTTCAAATGCAAGAACATTTAATGAAAATGAAAACGGGTAATCACAGTGTAAAGCTTAATAATATTTAAACCAATTTAAATACGACTCTAACGTAAAAATCGTGTACATTTAGAATTTTTTAGTTATTATTAACATTACACATTCAAAACGAACATTTTGTGGGCGGTTTATTTTGTTGGCGGTATCAGTGATGGGGATTACAAGAAATATTTTATTACAATTATATGTATTTGATATCTGATATTTAGTAACCACGACGCATATCTCGGTATTTTCTGTCCAAACCACGGATGCAGATATATTGTCTCATTTAGTCTAACAACATTTTTAATTACCTTTTAAACTATAAATAATCGCATATGCGACCTTTGAATGCCCGCAATGATGATATAATGATTCATAAATATTCAAAATTTAAGAAGTCACGTTTCACGACACTTCAACAGTTGAATGCTTTGTCCAAACAATGTTTAATGTACACCTTGTAAATTTGGATCTAGTTGTGTTGTAACGGTCATGTAAAATATAACAATACTAATTATTACTATTATTATTATTATTATTATTATTATTATTATTATTATTATAATAAATAGTAACCCAATACATCAATCATATCTGGGAAACTTTCATAAAAACTTTGGAATTCAATGCAGGGATCAATAATCTCACTAATATTCTACGTCCTATCGTTTCTTTACTATTCTTTGGAAAACATTTAAGAAACTTTTAATACAGCTATTGTTTGTTAACAAGTGCAAAATTAACTAATATTTTTCATGCAAATGATGGGTGTCTAGATGACGTCACGTGCAAGGCTGTAGTGCCTACGTTTCGCCCATTTCGTCTTCCTTATGGCTGGTCTGCGCGGGAGTGACTCTCCAGCTCATGTTAATGTTTTCAATTAACAAATGGATAAACTGTAAAAAAAAACATTGTTTGCATAAGAGATAACTGTTAAATATACACATAATTTGTAATTCATTAAACCATTAGATACCGACCCAAATTAATATTATGCCTTTCAGACGGGAAGTTCGAAACCATTTAAACATTTTAATACTTTAAAAATTCAAACTTAATGAAAAGTGAGAAAAAATCAAAAGATGGAATGTTCTCTATCTAAATCAAACACGAAAAAGTACAGAAAACAAAATCTTTATTTTAAAAAATTTCGCCACTCTCGTAACTTTATTGAAATTGATATGAAAACTATTACCATCCAAATTCGATTGCAGAATTAAAATTGGTGTATTGTAAAATATCAAAACTATTGCTTATTTTAAATTATATAATGTAAATTCGATTACATTGTGAACAAAATTTCAAGAAGTAAGATGTTCGGAATGTTTCAAGAAAATTTGAAGGGTTATTAATTACAAAAAAAGGGCGGGAGAGGCGGGGAGAGGCGGGGAGGGGCGGGGCGGGGAGGGGCGGGGCGGAGTGGAGTGGAGCGGGTGGTGAAGGCATGGCGGAGTGGGGCGGGCAAAGCGATGGGGTGGTGGTCCGTCGTCAGAAGGAACATCTTGAGGCGCGACCGCTGGGTCCTGCGGCTGACGGTTGCCAATGCATGCAGTCACCTCCCCTTTCCCGCGCCCTTCGACCGCGCCCGCGCCATTCGACCCAGGTTGCGGGGTCTGGACTCCGCGAAATGAATGACAAGGCCGCATCATGTGTCAGGCATATTATAGAGTGACTGCAGCTAGGTCAGCTCCGAGTTACGTGTTGAAATAACTGCTGCCTGTGCTTTCATTATTCTGGTTTAGATCAATAGTAGTCTTTTTTCTGCTGTAGGCCACTAGGTATTTTTATAAAACATACTTATCTTCTTCGTCCTTTCAACGTGACTCTAAGCCTAACCTATTTTTGATTTTCACCTTTCCTACAATAACCCTAATAACCCTACTTTCTTCAAAACTATGTGCTGTCAGATGTTGCAATGGTATGTTGAACATTGCAAGGTAAAATCTGCGATATAGACATTGCTCTTTCTGGTCAAAACGTCGCAGTTACGACCCAAATCTCACGTGAAAAACTTCCTTGTTGTGCTTCGACCGAGCAAAATGCGGCCGAAATGTATATCATCGACCGACGCGGCGCGGCTCTGAACGAAGCAACGCCCACAAAAGGGGGGCCCGCGCCAAAGCGAATAATAGCCATTCGCACAATGAGCCAGCTCCCCCTCCACGGCGCCGCGTAATATAGAAAACAGGCGCCGTACTTTTGTGTTTTTCGCCGCAGAAACTGTACTGTATCGGAAAACGCGAGGGCGTGCGCGGCCCAAGGAAAAATTGAAAAGATTTTACGAGCGGGAGAAACGGCCTGTGTGGAAAGTTGAGGGCGCACAGGCGGGAGCGTGAAGGGAAAGTCCCGGCGACCGCGAGGAAGAGGGTTGGGAGGGGGGAAAGAAGGGGCGGGGCGGGGTGCCGGCGGTGATGGAACGTGGGCGAGGTGAAGGCAGGGCGGCATCTGGGCGAGAGCGGGGCGTGAGGTGGTGCGATGGGGGTGCGGGGAATGGACGGCCGGAGAATGCACTGGACGGGAATGGGCTGGGCGGGGAATGGGCTGGGCGGGGAATGGGCTGGGCGGGGAATGGGCTGGGCGGGGAATGGGCTGGGCGGGGAATGGGCTGGGCGGGGGAAATGGGATGGGCGGGAATAGGCTGGGCGGGAATGGACGGCCGGAGAATGGTCTGGGCGGAGAATGGGCTGGGCCGGGGGAATGGGCTGGGCGGGAAATCGGCTGGAAGGAGAATGGGCTGGGCGGGGAATGGACTGGGCGGGGAATGGACGGACGGAGAATGGGCTGGGCGGGGAATGGGCTGGGCGGGGAATGGACTGGACTGGGTGGGGCGGGTTGGTGGCGGGTGGGGTGGGGTGGCGGCGGCGTGGCGGGCGGGGCGGCGGGCGGGGCGGCGGGCGGGGTGGCGGGCGGGGTGGCGTCGGGTGGGCCGGGGTGGCGGGCGGGATGGCGGCGGGCAGGGCGGGCGGGGCGGACGGGGGAGAACGGGGCGGGGAGAACGGGGCAGGTGGAGCGGGGTAGGGCGGGGCGGGCTGGGAGGGAAGTAGCGGGCGCGCGGCGGCGGCGGTGATGCGGGGCGGGGGCGGGGTGCCGACGGGACGGTGGCGTGGGTGGGGCGGGGGCGAAGAGGTTCGTGCAGGAACGCGATTTCAATGGCATCGTGAACTCCGCGCGCTGGGCTTCGAGGGTGCTGTTCCGAGTGGACGGAAGAAGCAGGAGGGGAGAGTCGGAAGTAGAGAAAACGTACAAATACGAAGGTACATGAAGAATAGGAAACTTAGCGAAAAGGTATGTAAATGTTGAAATATAGGAAGAGATGTTGAGTGAGGGAATGAACATGCAATACCAAAAGATAACGAAACGATATGGAGGATGGCCAGAAATAGAGTAAGGGAAAGAGTGACGATAAGTGAAGTTGTTTAGATGACTCGTATTGGGAAAGTGTACGAAAGGGGAATATTATCTGTAATGTTTAACTAGTAAAATAAGTCAAATGAATGAAAGAAGACAAAACTGGAAGTTAAAAAACCAACAAGAACGTAAACGGCGAAGAGTATGAAAATAAGGCACGCTTTTGGTTCGAGATATAAAATAAGTAGGAAAGTCCAAGAGGCAAATTCATAAAAAACGTGTATCAAAGAAGCAAATCAAAGATATAAACAGCGAGACGGAATTTTTGCGAACGAAGTATGTAGAGTCTGAGAAGTAGAAAAAAGAGGAGGATGGAGTGAATGGAGAAGGAAAAGTAGGAAGATGTACGAAGTAGTAGGAAGAAGGTGAAAAGTAGATGAAAGGGGAACAGGAAGAAAAGTAGAAGGAAGAAGAAGAGTTAAGGAGTATGAGCAATGGAAAGAAAGAAAGGAAATTAGACTGAAAGAGAGAGAATATGAGACCAGCGGACAGACGAAACTGCATCGGTACTCCCTTGCAGCCGGCTTCCTCCGCTCCCCAACCCAACCCTCCGACCCCTCTCCCTCGTTCGTGGCCGACCTTTCATGGAATATTGGCTCCCAAAGAGCCCCAAGCGGACGCTCGTCGGTCCACTAGGTGCGAGACTGCTTTTCTACTTTTTCTTTGAATCGACAGTGATCTGCACCAGCCGGAGTGCTTCTCTGTGTTGGCAGGGACCACCGGGTTTTGCAGGTCTAGATGGACCATATTGTAGTGCACCTTTGCATCGGATTCATATGAAACTGAGAGGGAGAAATGCGCTACTATTGTATCTTGTACAAGAGAAACTTTTAGAAAGGGTTTGATAGATTTTTAGAAACGAATAGAAAAGGTATTGAGGCGAATAAAGAACGACACTGCAATTTGAAACATGCCCGACGTTGACTGGTGCCAATTTGAAATAAGACCCATCTTTCTGTTTAAAAACAAGCCCCACTTGGAGGGACATTTTGAAACATGATTATTACTAACAAATGTAATTTGGGCGCCAGGAAAAGGTTACACTTGAAACCTAATGATTCCTACGTAATTTAAATATCTCGCCTTCCAAATTTATGTTGTGCTAGCTCAGTTAATTGGGGTTTGAAGTTCACAATTGTTGCTACTTTGCAACCAATTATTCAATCTGCCATCCGTACGGGGTGGCGAAGAATATAAAAAGCTGTATTTCACGTACCGAACAATGATAATTAGCTTTCTTTCAACTTAATGAATTGGAATTTATTATATTGATAATCAAAATGAATTCATCTTTGGTTATGACCAGTTTTCTCTATATTACAATAGTTACAAAACCTTTTTCTTCATTCGTGGGTTTTCGCGCGCTCTTCACTTCTTCGTTCGATGGCGCCCCGTAGAACCTTCTCCGACGACGCGGCAGAATCTATCTTCTGGATGAAGCCCTCGCCTAATGTCCGTGATCTGGTTCCATATTCTCCCGGCGTTACTATTATAATCCGTAACTTCCCTCACTAACGTCTCTGGTGGACGCCCAGATACGTATTTTTCTTCTTACAAGAACGCTCTATCTTAATATAAGAAACGATAGTTAAGTTTACACAACTGTCAATTACAGTCTTTCCTTGACCTGGTAAAATATATCAGGAGCCGATCCGCTCATCACCGCATTTCTCGAGCGAATGAATGTTCTTTTAAAAACTCGGAAGCATCCGAATTATATATCTTTTTCTTTTGTCTCTCAAAACAATGCTTAATCCGCCTCTGCTCTGTCATTTCAACCTAACGAAAATGATCCTTAACGCCGGTTGTTTATTTGTCACATAGCGACACCCTCGCGATCGTCTATTGCCATCCCTATATTCTATGTCAAATAAAATGACATTTCCATAATAAAAATGGTTCGTCATTTTGGTATACCAGAAATTGAAGATGAACATGTGAGAGCCGACAGAAATATTATTGTACTCTATATTGTGTTTATCTCCGTCACCGTTTAAAATGGCACCATCGGCATTTGACCGCGGCGTAATTCAAAACCCGGTTCAAGAGCGCAGACCGCGGTGAAAGGCGGGTGAGAGCTAGGCTTGAAATTTGCAAGGTGAGTGGATGGAGAGACGTTTTAGCTAAAAGACGAAAGGCACCAATATTCTTGAAGTTATGGAAAGCAGACTTAGTGAGGCGAGAAGTGTAGCAGGGTATGGTGGTGAACATGAGAGTTGATGCCGGAGAGCAGAACGTAGTATGCTGGTTAATTGCTTATCATACCAGTCACCGCGAAATACAATAGACATTCGTGATTACCATCGCATGCTAGTGAAATGGTTTGTATGTGCTGAACAGTATGTCGAGAACTTGCGTTTGAAAGTCCGCCACATGCTAGGGCCGTTTGTACTGTACTCACGTCAACGATGAGTTAAGTATTGGAACTGCACCGTGCAGAGAAAATGTACAGAAACCCAGTAAGCATCATCATGGGCATTATTGTTTTTCATTGCAAATATTTGGCCACCAGAGGTACTTAAACGTCCCGCCCTTGCTCCACCCATGCCACCGTCCCGTCGGCACCCCACCTCACCCCCCCCCCCCCGTCGGCACCCCACCTCACCCCCGCCCCACCCCCACCCCACCCCGCCCCGCCCCATTCCCGCCCCACCTCCACCCCACCCCACCCCACCCCGCCCCTACCCCGCCCTCTCCCCCGCCCCACCCCCGCCTCACCCCGCCCCACCCTCGCCTCATTCCGCCCCACCCCCGCCTCACCCGCACCACCCCCGCACCACCCCCGCCTCACCCCCGCCTCACCCCCGCACCCCACTGCACCCGCACCACCCCGCACCATCCCGCACCACCGCACCACCCCGCACCACCCCCGCACCACCCCGCACCACCCCCCGCACCACCCCGCACCACCCCGCACCACCCCCACGCACCACCCCGCACCACACCCGCACCACACCCGCACCACACCCGCACCACACCCACACCACACCCGCACCACCCCGCACCACCCCGCACCACCTCCACCCCTCCGTGATTACCGCACGTGCCACATCGGTCCTCTCACTCACAGGCCGTTCCACGCGTTCCTGATCACTGGTTGCTACTCTTAGCCAAAATCTCTTGTTCATTACGCAACTGACGGGTAAGCAAGGGTATTACTCCCAACAGCTTCTACCAATACCCCGTGTCATTGTCGGACATTTCTGTTACGAAGATCTACTATCTTGATGTTTGAGCCCTGCTTGAAACGGGTACATTTACTTCGCACGGTGGTAGAAAACAGATTTTACCTTGTTCTCTGTGATGATACAAATACAGAGCTATATAATGTTGTGAATACATGTTATTACATCATATCTTTCAGGAGACAAAGGAAATTGTGTGATCCAAGACCATTTGATATCATTTCTTTGGAAAAAATTACGTCCATGACTTCTGCTCCAACCCTTGTATTTATTCTTCTAAATGTTTAAAATAATAGTGGGAAACTCGCATGGTATTGTTACTTTGTCAATTAAGGTGCCAAGAGAACTATTTTTCTTTTTTGAATGTACAAGCAATGGAAAGTTTGAAAAGGAATTTCCCCAATCTCGGCAGTGTAAATATTCTTAAATTAATTGTTTTCTTCTTATAAAGCAAGTGTATTAATTTGTGTGTGTGTCCGTGTGTATGTACACTGTTCATTTACTGGTGTTTTGAAAGATATTACACATGCAATATTTTTCTCAGGCAACTTGGGAAAAGTAAATATGACCCCACGCTGTACCCTACCTTCAGATTTTTTTTTCATTTTCCCCTCACCAGTAGCCCTGGCGAGGCAGGAATTTATTCAGATTCGGGGATACATTATACGCTCCAACCTTTCGGTTTTTGGAACTGAATAGGGCGGTATCTTAAATAAATTAACTAAAACTAACCTCACTCTACTTCAAACTAAACAGTGCCTCTTTGGGCTCTTCGTTTTATTTACAGAAATTATGAGATAATAGAAATGAGTTCATGAGAATGTTTGTGTTGTTGTATTTTTATTTTGTATTCATTCACTCACTCATTCATGCTTAATCTATATATACAAACTCATTCACTCACACATTCATACCGCACTTCACAACACTAGCACTACACTATGTACACTATTTACACGCACTTTTTCGCCACGGCGCCGACTTGACTCAGGCGTCCGTGGCGCCGTGACGTTTTCGAGCCCGGGCGGCCCAGTCCCGGCGGGGCGCGTTTCCGCGCCTCCCACGCGGTTTCCGGCTTCGTGGAGCGGCGACCGCCTCCCACGCACAATCTGCTCCCCCGCGTCGCACAGTTCAGAGAACTTGTGCGGGGGAAGTGCGCGGAAGGTGAAGGCGACGTGCTTTGGGCCCTTTCTTCTGTGGAAGGCCCTGTGCACGCCGCTGTTCGCCGCTCTGCCGGCCTCGCGCAGGATGCGCGGAGCGGACGGCTTCAGCGCTCTTATAAGCGCCGTCTCCGCCCGCCGCTGAAGCTCCGCCGGGAACTGATGGCGCACGCTCAGAACTCTGAACACGGCCTTCAGATCTTTAGCTCCGGTTCGAAATTTATTTCGCTTGGACCATCTCCGATGGCGATGCGACCGCCCAGCTGTGCTCGCGAGTGATTGGACAAGAAGTGGCTGGCATTGCGGTGGCCCGGAAGTAACCTCCACTGGGAGTACCTGCGATGTTGCGTCACAATATGTTGGGTCTCTTATCATGCATTTTTTCTTTCCCGTTTTTGGCAAGAAGACACACTATTTAAGATAATTTCGTATCTTTATAATTGAGTACTGTAACCGCTCATAAGTCGGTTACATTGTTTAAATAGCGCGCGACAATGTTAAACTACGACCAAAGCAGTAATAGTACCGCTGAACTACAAGGGGGTGCGCCAGCAAGAAAGGATATTCTGTATCAGATTCTGAGTAAAAGTTCTGAACGAACTCACGTAGTAGAAATCAACATCCAATCAGGAATCGCCTTGAAGAATTTATGACGGCGCAATCAGCACCGCAGGGAAAAAACGTTCTTTCTGCTGTGAACCTTCGGACGGAACGGACCTGTACTGTCTTGCGGTGTGCGATCTGATACTGAACGAGAGGAGATCCAACAAATTATAACCATCAAAAGCTTCTTTTTTGATTGCAAGTTATATTTCGCTTGGACATTCCAAGTAAGGAATAACGTATATTCGTTGGAGACCGCCGTCGAGCTGTGTTACTTCGCGAGATCGGCGTGCAACAAATCGACGAGGGACGGTTTTTCACGACGCAAGAGGCTAATTCGACCTTGGACGCAACGGGACCATCGCCGTCTTCTGGAGTGGCAGGAACGTGTTATCGTGGCGACGTCGTGAGTCAAAAAGACCAGATTTTAAAACTTTGACAAAATCCCTTTTGAAAGAACAGTTGAGAGGAGGGGAAATCACGCATAAGAATATATAGAATTCACCTCACGCCCAGACAGAGATAATCAGGTATTTAAATTATCGGCTATTAAGCATAACTTTTCAGTATTTTTCCATCGTAACGAGAATTTAGATAAATTGTTCATGCAAAAAGGTGTAAAATTTATTATTTTAAGTCTTTTAACTACTATATTTGTTCTTCTAATGAATATTCTTTTTTGCAATTCATGATTTAAATTGTTTTTAATTAAATAGTAAAAAGGTTAATAAGTTGCGTGACAGTAAAATCGCTTATTAAAGGGATCTCATTCATTGTACCAGTTTATTTAAAAGGTATATGCAAAGTGTATATTGCACATGTAAATTTTCTTTCAGCAGTGTATGGGATTTGATTTTTATTTTATTTTTTTTTTTTTTTGTGTGTGAATTGTATTAAGGTATTTCGTTGTGTTTGTGTAAAAGTGAAAGATTATATTGGGTCATTCAAAGTATTTTACAAATAGAAAAGGTACAACTGCAGTTGATCAATATTTAGGAAATTGCTGAACACTACAGCAAGTAAAATGAGTTTCTAGGTAATGTGTAAATTCTTAACGAAATTGTATCAGAAGATTTGGTAGAATATATCAAAACTTTGTTAATGTTTAAAGTTAATTTGCCTGTATTTATTTTAATATTCAAAAGCAGGATAAAAGACGAACCCACTCCTGTAGGACGATTAGGACATAAGAAAATCTTCCTAAATTTTGATGTGACATTGATTTACTAGGTCAAAGGTCAAGTAGTAACATTAAGTTATTAGAGTGATCCGCTCATTTGTATCCCATAGTAGGGAGCGGTCACATATTTGGTGAATACGCGAGGTTCGAAATTGATATAGCCTCGTCATATAGTATTCCTAAAATAAGTGAATGGTCACAGTACTTCCATGGAAGAAAGATGGATGTGGCTCCCAATGGAAGCAAAGTGAGCTTCCAATGGAAAAGTGTTGAATGTACAAGCCTTCATATTATAGCTTGATCAAATTCAGGAAAAAATTGCTTAAAGAGTTGGACCATTATGATTGCGTTCGCTTCCGTGAAGAAAAAAATTAGTTGTGACAAGTTGGCTGACCGTAGCGATTTGAAGTCATCTACTTCGATGATGAATAGCATGAATTCATCAAGGAAGCGGAAAGATCGCTTCTATAAATGGAAGGATAATGTTAGGAAGATGGCTTCGAATAGTGAAAAAGAAATTTTCCAATAAAATTTTTAAAAAATTACCTTCCAAACTGTCCTTCTATTGGGAGATAAGCAAATGAACATTGGTTGTTGTGGTTTACAAATTGTAGTTACAATTGCAATTGAAAATTTATTTTGCCCTTATTGAATGGTGAAAGAAAACATGTGATTCCAGAAGAACGGAGATGTCATTGCAGAAGCTTGTTTTAGCCGAAATAGAACAAATGGCTCAAAATTATTTTTAAAATGTTTGACTCTGCTATCACGCGAGACCCAAATCTTAAGATTACTGAAAATGTGCGACTTCAAATCGCAAATGATGTCCCAAACTTTATTAGGGTTTAGGCCCATTCACAATGCAAACATAAGCATAAGCATGGCGTTAACATAAAAGTTACGACTACGTCTACAAGTGGACTCATTCACAATGCGTTCGCATAAGCATAACACGTAAGACGTTAACTTAAGAGCTTGCAAGCTTCAAGCTTCTGTGCTTATGCTTATGTCAGACAAGGAATGAGCCAATCACAGTTCGTTAACGCAAAATTGATTATCGAAGTCGATAGGCGAACTATTCGTGTCAATTCGTGTGCTGCGTCTCATAGCCAATAGAAACTCTTATTTTGCCTATGTTTATGTTCGACATTGTGAATACGCCAACTCTTCGCTTGTGTTAATGTCTATGTCAGTGTGTTATGCTTATGTTTGTGATTGCATTGTGAATGGGCCTTTAGGAGGATTCACAATGTTCTAGAGCCATGGCCACAGTTACAAACAACCTAGTTTGGAAGGGCCAAAAAACTGCCTCATTTACCAAAGTACAAACAGGCCACGGACCGCGCGCGACCATTTTTTCGTCTTCCTTGTTCTATCCTCACCCCTCTTTTACACACCCTTACACTTGCATTCAGTACACTATCACACATGTCGAGAGACCAATCAGAGGCTTGTTCCGGTTGCGGCGATGCCCCGTTGGTTGGTAACTGGTTAGGTATATCCCGCAAGTCGACGTGTGGGTCGGTGCCGGGTCATGCCATCCAGGGAGGTCACTGCCACCACCTCCACGTTAAAAATATACACTACACTTACGAGACTAATGACCTTAGTAGTTGACGCGCCAGGAAACTATCAATCAATTTACATTCACGCCTTAACTCTTTAGGACTTTCACCGCTCATTATTCTTCTGTCTTTGGTAAAAGCAAATTTTCTTTCCACTCTAAATGTGTTTAGTTTATCTTGGTTATTCCCTTTTCACTAATATTTACATATTTCAAACAAACTAACTGTAAGTAATTGTAATTTCTGTAGTGTTCTTTTAAGAGGAATTCAACATTTTTTCACTTTCTTTTAACGTCTCCTCATGCATTGGTCTAGTTAATTTCCACGCGGGGGGGGGTAAAGGAAATATATAACTATTTTTGCCCCGACCAGGAATCAAAACCGGAGCGCACCAGTGAATCCAGTACGCTGGCCATGATCTACTCTAGGTATTTCGGTCTCGAATCGTACAAGATTTATATATCACCACCAGCTGGCAAAACACGAGTTAATCCGACTCTAAAATGCCAAAAACAAACATACATCCCGTTACAAATTTTCGAATTTGCCTCCGCAGTCAGGTATTCGCTTCTAAAAAATGTTCACCAATTTCTTCCAGTGTCACAAGTTTAATGAATGTGATTGATGTTCGAACCTGTAGAAGACGATTTTTAATTTATTTTTAAGGCCACTAATTTCTATTTAGAGCTTCCTTGTTGTCCTTAATGAAGAACAACTTTATCTAGCACGAAATATCAGAGTAATGAAGTGCAGTGTTTGGACAGAAGATCATCTTAATTTGCCTGCGTGGCTCAGTATTGTTCTCAAAGGATGGTACGTCACCGTAAATCTCTCTTTATACCGCATGCGCGGGTTCTATAAACGCGAGGCTCGCTGCCCGTCGTAATATAGCGTGTATGACACCTCGTGAAACAAGTGACTTTGCGCTGTAAAAGCACCGCGTACTTTATGAGAGGATGCGATGTTGCTGCAACAGGCAGCACTCGCATGCGGCCCGGAAATAAAAGAATAATGGGACGACTGTGACGTACCGTATTTTCCGCTCTGAGTTTATACCTACCTACCTGCATCATTACTCGGCCCACGTGATATGTTCATTCTTCTTGTTTTGCCAAAATTGCTGGCCCATCTTTCGCGGACTTCTTTTATTAAATGAGCTTCTTGCACGTTTAGTCCAAAATATTGTTATTTTTCTTCGTTTCGTGATAATTTGTTTAGGATGAATTGGCTTCACTGCAGTTTCTTTTTGCATACATATGAGCACGTGAAGCAATATTTTTGTGCAATGCACTATAAGTATTTTTGCCAACTTTGCTAATAAAGAAACCACTGAATACATTTACCACTATTGCAGACCAGTCTTTTCGTAATATTAAGTATTACTATGATACTATTATTATTAATAATAAAGTTATTGTCATTATCAGTATTCCATTCAAATAATGTATGATACAATGTACCGTAAAATATCATTAAAAATGAATTAATGTATCGCGATAAGATGACAGTCACTGCTAAATACAATAAAACTGTTGTAGACTACAAAATTGTAATTAACTGTATTAATTATTTTGACAAGAAACAAGTCTTGTGAATGATAAACTGAAGGGACAGAACGATAGAGCGGAAAAGAATCAATATAGATGTTTTAAACTAAAATCTTGAATAAATTTAATGAAATTGTTCAAATGATGGAAATGTAAGATCAAGTGCGCTGGACGAAAGGAGGGAATCCATGGATGATGTATCAAATAGTCGTTCCCGACGTTCTACTGTTTAGCACCTGAAGTTCCCAAGTCTCGTGACAGATGAGGTATGTATTTTCAGGTTTCATTGAATATTTACACAAAGCCGCCGATTAACAAACAAACCAAACCAAAACTAGCCAACAAACACAGCTATGCCAACATTAGCACGAAGTCCAAGAGGATGGGTTTATCGTCAGTCATTGATCTTAATTCCTATAGTCTGACTAGTCAGCGAATTAACCGGCTGCTCCTACCTTTAGACAAAATTATTTGTTTTATTAAAAAATTGTACATTTTCATCTGTGGACGTACCATCATCGAGACCCCAGCCATTCGAGTTTGTCGTAGAGGGCGGTTATACGTTGAAGTCGTTGTTGAACAAACCGCATATCTTACTCCGTTCCTCGAGAATTCCGCCTGGATTTCGTATCTTCTTTGCGGACGAAAACTCCAGTTCCTGGGCATGGCGGCGGCGCCCTCATCACTCTCCGCCCGCGGGCGGAAGCGGCTTCCTTCAATCGCCGGCGCCTGCGCCCCACCCCCGCACGAGGGGAATCATGTCGATACTTGCTAATTACCTGTCGCGCCGCCACACTTAATTAATACGAGCTTAAGACTGCACCTCACGATCCAGCCTTGCCGGCTACGCCATCTCCGCCACCACCAACGCCCCTTTAGGCCCCCTGCCGTCCCCGCCGCCCCGCCGCCCCGCCGCCCCGCCGCCTCCCGCCGCCCCTGCCGCCCCCGCCACCCCCGCCACCCTCGTCACCTCCGCCGCCACCGCTGCCCCGTCTCCAACGTCGCCTCCTGGGCCGCCCCGCTGCCCCCTACCGCCCCTGCCGCCCCCGCCGCCCCCGCCGCCCCCGCCGCCCCGCCGCCCCCGCCGCCCCCTGCCATCCCCAGTACGCCCAATCGCCCCACCGCCACCCCACCGCCCCGCGCCACCCCGCCCGGCTGCCCCTGTCGTCCCACCTCGCCGCCCCCGCTCACCGTCACCCCACCCCGCCCCACCCCGCCCCCGCTGAATTCCCGCCGCCCCACCGCCCCCGCTGCCCACCGCCCCCGCCGCCCCACCGCAAACGTCGCCCCAGCGCCCCCACTGTCCCACCGCTCCCCGCTGCCCCACCGCCGCCCCGCTGCCACCGTCGACCCACAGCCACCCCGCACCGCCCCGTCACCCCTCTCTCCGCTGCCCCCATCGTCCCACCGCTTCCACTCCACCGACGCCCCACCACCCCCATCGCCCCGCCGCCCCCGTCGCCCCACCGCTGCCCTGCCGCCCCCATCACCCGCCGCCGCTCCTGCTGCCACTGTCGCCCCACAGCTCCCGGCCGCCCGGCCGCCCCGCCGCCACCGTCGCCCCCACAGCCCCCGCCGCTCCGCCCGCCCTCGCCGCCCCTGCCGACTCCTCTTCCCCCGCGGCCCACGCCCCCCTCCCTTGCCTCATCTCTTCGTCACATTCGTCCGCCCGCGTTCTCACCCACGTGGGCACGCGTTACCCCCAGGCAACCGAGAACAGCCAGCCTGCCAATTTTCCACTGCCGGCGTGCTAGCGTAGTACGACACGGCCTACCACCTACGGCGCCGCACCCTTCCGCCCCGCCCCACCCCGCCCCACCCCGCCCCGCCCACCTCGCCCGTCGCCCGGGATCTCTCATGCGTGAATGATGGAAACTTCGGTGCCGCCGACACCGGGAGCAGATTACCCCCCTCCTCCCGCGCCGGCAAGGGCTGCCGCCTCCTGGGGAATTGATTAGCCAACTTTGAAAGAGCACCCCGGAAAACAGGGCGCCGGGACAAATTTGAGCGAAATTGAGCGGCCGCGTTGGAGAGGGAAATTGCCGCGCACGCAGGGGGGAGGCACCGCCCCCTTCCTCCCGCCCCCGCCCCCGCCCCCGCCGCCGCCGCCGCCGCCGCCGCCGCCGTCGTCCGTGTCGTCCTCATTCGCGCGGCTCGGCGCTTACCCCTCGTTGCCTAATTCAAAGATTAACAGCGACCCCGTCATCAGCATGGCTGTAACCTTGAAGCCTTATATCCACACCGGTGGGTAGCAAGTGACGAAGTGGCTGTGATCTTCGGGCGTGTGAACAAGATGCCTGACCGCTGCTATGTTGCGGTGAAAGTGGTGACGTCTTCCCACTTGTAGTGATCAAATGAAGGGCTGTTGGAAAGCTTTTGATGCTAGTGTATCTTATTTTCGGATTTAATTGGATTGTTTTAAATATGTATAATCTAAATACGTTGATCACAGAAAGTATGGTATTAATCACACGGTTTGGTATAAATGTTAATTAGAAGGAACCCCCAAGGTAGTCTGAAATTATTTTATTGGTGTTAGCGATTCTGTTTACTCGGTTTTCTAAATGACAGAAAATGGCAATCGTGAGTTTTCTTACTAGCGTGAATGTGAAATAATTCTAATAATACACGAATTGACATTAATTGCATAATGGCACGATTTATGCAAGGTATGTTTACAAATACGTATGTGTGCGAAAATGAGAATATATTTGCTTCTGCTAGTATATTATTAATGGAAAGAAAACAGATCTTAACCTTATTGTATTAGTTTGTTTACCTTAATAAAAACAGACTAAAATATTGTTTAACCATCTCTTTCTTTTCGACCCTAGTTGTTTGTTTGTTTTAATATGTAGGGTTCAGGTTTGTTGAAAACACTAAATAAATAATCAGTTAGTGTTTTAATATAAAAAATGCCACTGGTATACAAAGTTATATTGTAATGGCTTGTTTTTATTAAGGTCGGGAAACCATTACAATTAAATAAAAGAGATAGCACACGTAAATACATTCCTTAAAATATTAATCTATTTGTACGGGAAACTGCGCACACTTCATTCGGGAAAGAGTGAATTAACAATACAGCGAATGGTGAACAACTAACGTAACATACGTAAATATTTGGAAACACATTATTATTTTACCTCTTAATTCAAAAGTTAAATCGTTATCCTTTTTTCTCAATTAATCTAAGCCGTTTTTCCCAAGAGAGTATTCATGTTAATTTTCGTAAGGTGGTAGGGCGAGACTGTTGATTTGAGATTTTTTTAAACAATTCATCTTACTTCGCATACTTTCAAAAAATCGCTGAGCTTTTAATAACTTGTATTCTATTGTTACTCAATAATGTGATATTAATCTAATTGTGCTGTATATAGTTCAAAATATCCAATCAGTGCTTTGCATAATTGAACAAGGGCTCTTTTATGCCGATGGATTTCATGATACTGCTTTCTCCGTGATAGGTGCCATAACTCGAAACGTCAGTCCTGGTTTGTCAATTTTGTTGACATGACTTTTGTTTCCATTTCGTGTTATCCGCTCCGTATTATGTGTTTTCTGCTAATCGAGAGAAATAACCTCGCCGTAGCTTTTATTCAATTCTACAATGTTACATGAACACTAATAAAAGCGTTGGGTATCATGATATAACTACGCTGTATAGTTGCACGCATGTCACGTAGAGAAGTTTTCAAGTTTCTACAGATCATATTTAGTTGTTTTTTTTTATCTAGGGCTTTTATCCAGCCGACAGCCGGTTACCCTTTACGCCCCGATGGGACGCATATTCGACAATACACTAGACACCAACACACTTGCGGGCTCCTCTGATCTGGGGTCAGCAGGACGCGAGGCCCTCCGCGACAACACATACATACAAAGTCAAGTGACAAACAGCCATGCCCAAGGCGGGACTCGAACCCGCGACCCTTCGGACCGAAGCGCTGAGTCGGTACTCGCTCTTAGCCACCTCGGCCATCCAGGTCGGCTCATCTTTAGTTACGCTATCTAATTTTACTTCATTAGGTAGTTATAAGTTATTTAATTGGTTAATTTACTTAATATCATCTGAATCACTACATAACTTTATCCACTTTTGTTATCTATGGCCAAACGTATTACAAATAAACACAGTTTCGTGGTATTATTAGAGCTCTGTTTCTTTTCTGCAATCAATATTAATATCAAACTGCTAATTATTTTGTCCTAATATTAAAATTCTAATAACAAATATTTACTTCCTTCGCAATATATTACCGCGTCGTTCTGATCCTCCATAGAATCCTTTAAGGACACACCATAAATATTCTCTGGAGGGGGAAAATATAGCTCACAAGAAATAATATTTTCGTGTGATACCTCTTCCTCTGGATTTCGGTTTAATATTTTTTTAAAAATAATATCAGAGGGGTACAATTGATATGGCAAAATTTACTGTTTAGGAACCAACGTGTTCCCTGATGATGATGATGATGATGATGATGATGATAATGTTTCAAATTCTACATTAATACTTAGTTAACTTAATCCACCTTTGTTAATTTTCCTCCTAAAGGTTGTATAGTTAATTTGTTCTTGAAAACGTACAATTGTAGTAGACACATCACTTTAAACAATAAACGAAATTCACAGAAATGGCATTTTACGGAATTAAAATAATTTTAAAGTAAAATTTGTAAATTCAGTTACAGAAAAACTCATTTGTAGTCTGCATATTTCTACGTAAGGATTTTGCTTTCTTATAAAGTATACTTTTTGGGGGAGGACTATTATAATTATTTTTTGTATATCAGCATTATAAACGTCCTTTTCTGTTGCAAGAAATCGTTCATAATCGGCATTTTACGGCACGATGACGTATTAACATTTTCGGTGTGAATGATTGCGTCATCACACGTTCAGCCAATTGCAGCGAGAGAATCGTGGGTAGGTAAAGGTAAACGGAACAGCCGACCACAGTTTTCTCGCACAGTTGTCAACAATGCCATCTTGAATTTGCTTTGCAGAGAGAATTAGATATCAAATACCCGAGACGTCACAAGAAAGTTGTTTCACGCTTTAAGTTTGATTCTCTTATACATTTATAATGCTTATACAAAAAAAATAGCGTATGAAACTCGTTTATAATGTTGCTTAACCGCTCGCTTAAAAAATTCGTGTCATGTCACAATACATGAAAGAATTGTTGTGAGCATATTCTAATATATTGGAAACCTGGAATAAATTAAGCGTTATGAGAAAACACTATTAAGTAGTTTTTTACTTTATTATTGGGGATCAGTCTCTATAGTAATGTCGCAAAACACCCATGCGTTGTCATATATTTTGTAGAAAAATTAGCTTGTCAACAAAATAAAATTTTACTTTAAAAGCAAACTTTATTTCACGAGCGTAACAAATGATTTGGTTTCCCTACATTTCAACGTGTCGTTATTAACCCGTACAGTGACACTGACGAACAGTCTGTAAATTCATTTTTATTGACGTTACGTTTCATGTGTCCAGCGAGAACAAATGTCATCAGTTGACAGTCTTTTCATTCAATAATTCAACTTAAAAATATTATTCTGTGTATCTTACATGTTTAAAAACAGTGTCAAAATTCGTCAAATAATGTGACGATTTTCAACAAATCAGGGCGTAATCGACAAATATTTTTCCTTCTCTAATGAATTGTGAATGAATAAATATATTAATTTTAAGTACAATTTCGATTTAGTGTGAACCGGGCTTAAATATCCATCTTGTGAGAAATACATTTAAATTGGAAAAAGAGTGTAAGCATTTTGATACCTCATGAACGTATCGTGTCTCAAGTTTGTTGCTTTTATACACATTTCCTATGTACATAATGTTGTGAATTCTTAGGTAACCACTGAAATAATGGAACGCGGGGAAAGAATTTTTAAAATTAGGTTAATTATTAACAAGGTTCAATAGTCAAGTTGTTAACATTTCATTGCATTTCTCAACGAATCGGTACTTATTATTCCTGGAATGTAGTCCATAAATGCCAGTAATATATCACAGTTGATCAGGCAGAAATCACAGGTGTTTGTGAATCGAAAGTAACACCTTAAGTCTACGTATTAACGGCGCGCAAACGGGCTGAGGTGGCTCACGACATCAACTGATAGCTCTGCAGTGCCTCTGACCGGGGAGGCCCTTGCGTTCGAGTCCCGAGTGAGATGCCGGAATTTCTAGCTAGGTTGAATTCAACCGCGGTGGGAAGAATAATTATATCGACTGAATGATTGAATAGTTTCTCCGACCAACACCAGGTGAAAGCCGGGGCACTACCCTTTCAAAGGAGGCACGGACTGCGCGCGATCTTTCCTTTCTCTTCTTTGCCTCATCATCGCCCCTTATCTACATACACTTCCACGCACTACACTACCACACATACCGTGTTGGGAGACCTGTCGGGAGCTTAGAGTTCATCGCGGTGGGGAAGTGCCCCGCTTGTGGAACATACCTTGATGGGGAACATACCTCGAAAGCTAGTGCGTGGGTTGGCACTCAATCTCATGAGCATGCGTGGGAACGCCGCCGCCACCGCAACCACCACCACCACCACCACCACCACCACCATCTCTCTGTGCATTGAAAGTAGGACTGAACTTATCTTTACTATTGCGGGCTTTGAAACCTTTTGCTGTAAATCTTCAGTTAGCATCTCAAGGCTGTGTTGTCAATAAATCTTTAGAAATAAAACATACGAAGTCTGTTTTGCTACGGAAGTTTGTTGGTCATGTTTGTAACAATTTACAAATTATGCAATTCAAAACACTAAGATCAATACAGGCATCCATGTGCTGCTCATTCTCACTAGTTTTTATACCAGCAAGAAGGATGAAGCAACAAACATGATCTTCCTACCACCTGTACAACTATTGTCCGTTTGTAAAAAACACGTTTATCACTACGTAACTTAAATACACATAATGCACATAATTGACAAATTATGTTTGATGAAGTAAAAGAGGAACCTTGAACGAAGGTTACGCGATGAATCTTTACCATTTAGAAGACGGATGCGGCATTTTAGAAAATCTTCTTAGTTGCTGTTGTTTGAACCATTTAGACCGTATGTGTTTGCGTTAAATTGCATTTTCAAACTTCTTTTAGTACAGAAATTCTACAAAAGCATTTACTTGCCCTTTTTCAGTGATTAGATAACATGAAAGATGTAAATTCTTAATTTTAGTTAATATCATTCACTACTGCGATGGGATAAATCTTTTTTCCTCTGCATGAATTAGAAATATTGAATTATCATAATGGAATGCAGAGATCAAAGATATTGAGATAACTAAAACTAGGAGTCATGCCTTCATTCAGAACTTCATTACTTTTCATAGAAATCACTAAATCTTCTGGGAAAATTTAAATGCAAGAGTGGAACAATTCTTTAAGGCAATGGACCGTTTGCCGTGTTTATTTTCCCCTGTGCTCCGTTGTGGCGTGTTCGGTCTTCATCTAAACTCATTTGGGAACCCTTTCTCCCCTTGCTGGTGGCATCGAGCAATGTAAGTTACTCCCGTTATCTCCACAGCCGGCGGCGGCGCCGGGCAGTTGTTCGGCGGGCGATCGCCCTTTTCCCATTACCTTTCCCGGCGCGTCCGCCCTTGTTCCCGGAGGCCAGCAGCCCGCCTCGCCCCTGCCATCGCCCACTTCCCCGCCCCCGCCGTCGCCTTCGCTCTCGCCCTCGCTCTTGCCCCCCCCCTCGCTCTCACCAATGCCACACTCTGCCCTTACCTTCACCTCCGCTCTCGCTCAACACAATCATCCTCGTCCCACCCGTCCACGACCTCACTCTCGTCTTGGCTTTCGTCTCTTCCCTCGTTTGTCCCTTCGTCTCGCCTCGTGACTTATCCCTCACCCCTCGTCTCGTCCCCGTCTCGTCCCTCGTCTCGTCCCTCGTCTCGTCCCTCGTCTCTGTCCTCATGTCTCGTCCTCGCTGTCTGTCCTCGTCTCGTCCCGGTCTCGTCCCTCGTCTCGTCCCTCGTCTCGTCCCTCGTCTCGTCCCTCGTCCACCTCGTCTCGTCCTCGTCTCGTCCCTCGTTCCGTCCCTCGTCTCGTTGCTCGTCTCGTTGCTCGTCTCGTTGCTCGTCTCGTTGCTCGTCTCGTTTCTCGTCTCGTTTCTCGTCTCGTTTCTCGCATGGCATCTCATCTCCGCCCTTCATCTGCATCACTCTTCCTATCCCAGCATTCAACTCTCACGTCCTTCCCCTTCACGCTCTGCTCCATTTCCACTCCGAACAGTTTTGTACCGTTCTGCCACACCTGCCTCTCTGCATGCCTCACCTCGTCCTTATTCACTTGCCTCATCACCTCATCCCCCCCCTCATCCTTGCCTTCTCTGCAACTCGTGCTACTCCCTGTCCCCCACACGCCGCAGCCGCCTCCGCCGCTTCCTCGCATCCCTCTCCACTTGGGACAACTTTTTCCTTTATTTCCTCTGGCGACTGCCCGCTCATGGCTGCGTTATCTCGGTACACGCCCCGCTACGGCGATCGCCCGGGCAGTTCGCCGCTCGCCCCACCTGAATGCGGAGTGGGGGCGGGGAAGAAAGGGCACGTGCAGGTGCGGAAGGAGGGGGTTGTTGGGGCCGCGAGGACGTGAGCTGCGTCCAACGCTGGGGATTGAAATTGAGAGACGGAGTCGGTCCGGTGTCCGCCAAACGTGGTTCATAACAACCGAAAGACTGTACTGAAGATTGATTGATTGTTAGTAATTCCGGGCGCGTCAACTACTGAGATCAATTGCCACGTAGGTGTAGTGCATGTTTTTTCATCAGGAGGTGACGGTGATCTTCCCCCGCCGGGAAAAGCTCTAAGCCCCAAACTGGTCTCCCGGTATGTGGGATAGTGTAGTGCATGTTAGTGTGTGTGTGTGTAAGGGGTGAGGATAGAACAAATAAGAGGAAGGAAAGATCGTGCACGGTCCGTGACCCGTTTGTTACGGTACTCCTCCGGCATTCGCCTGATTTTGATCGCAGAAACCACAGAAAAAGGCTGCTAGAATTCTTCTTTAGACAGCGACTGAATTCGACCCAGCTGACAATCTAGTGTCGAAAATCCTGCCGCCGTCGGGACTCGAATCCAGGGCCTCCCGGATAGAGGTTGTACTGAGGATCATTGAAAAGTTCCATTCTCCACTTAGTTTGTCAGAGAGAAACGCGTGTTTCATCTATGTGCTTCACAGTTGAGCAGGTCTTGTGTTTGAGTGAGTTTGTCAGTTCAATATCTTCATGTCAACATTCACATCAGCATGTATATCGCTTATTGTTGAAAATACAGGGAAACGCCTTAACACCATATTATTTTATAATACTCAATTTCTTTATATCCGAAAATTAACTTTACGATTCAGGGATGAACTTATCTGATTCGGCATTTTTATTTCGTACCTACAATTTTATCTTCAGTTTTATTGTTACTTTAGTCATATTACCAGAATTGGTTTGTAAAATAAAATAAATAAATATTGTAATATTCAGGATAAATTGGTTCTTTTTTACTCCCTTGTTTCCTTGTTGTGATATTTTAGACCAACGAAAGAATACTTATCACTATTACTTCTTGAGTAGCAGGTGTTAAGCTACTTTACTGTCGCTTATGTTGATAGTGGGTGATATGATTGGTGAAATGAAAACCTACCCTTTCGTGGCAGGAGTCATTGGAATCTTGTGACCGGTAGCGGTAGCTCAGTGCATCAACTGATGTGCCTCTGACCGGGAGGTCCTAGGTTCGAGTCCTGACGGCGGCAGGATTTTCGACACTAGCTTTTCAGCTAGGTCGAATTCAGTTGCTGTCTGGAGGAGAATTCTAGCGGCCGGCTGCTCTGATCAGTAGTTTTCCGTGGTTTCTCCGATCAACACCAGGTGAACGCCGGAGCAGTACCCTACCAAACGGGCCACGGACCGCGCGCGATCTTTCCTGTCTCTTCCTTGTCCTATCTTCTCCCCCTTACACACCCACACTTACACTAACATGCACTACACTACCACATATTCCGGGAGACCGCTCGGGAATTTAGAGCTTGTCCCTGCTGGGGCGGTGCCCCGCTGGTGGGAGAGTCCTGGTTAGGGGGAAACCCCACTGGCCGACGGTAGGTCGGCGCCGGATCTCGCCATTCAGCGGGGGAAGATCACGGCCATCTTCCGAGAGAAAACACTACACTAACGGGACTAATGACCAAAGCTGTTGACGCGCCCGGAAACACGAAAAAACCAAACCAAACCAAATCCAGTCCAGGAGAGTCCAGTTGTGAGTCCAGGAGATGCTGCATCCTAGGCCTACTTGCCAACGTTTCGACCGTCACACAGAGACGGTCGTTAGGTCGAAATATTCTCTGAGGAAGGTCACAAATATGACGGCCGAAACGTTGACAGCTATGCCTACGACATGGCGTCTTAGGTACAGCCATGTTTCTAATGTAGCACTCGGTGAATAACCTTTCCTGGCTGCGTAAGACTGTCATTGCGTAAGACTGGCGTTTGGGGTTAGCAATGGTCCTATATCTGCCTTTTTTCTGTTTTTAAATCGCAATGGTTTATCAATAGTACACCGGAATTCCAAGCAAAGAATGTCTACGGTATTTTCAGCGCCTCTAACTTTGGAATGGTCTGCTGCTACAATCACTTCCAATTGTTTCACCGCTCTCCTCTACAACCCTTCAGAAACGCGACGCTGATCGACCATACTATTGCAGATGTGGAGAGATGCAACGAGTTCGCAGCGAGAGTGAATTTGCTGCGATTGCATTTCGCAACCATCAGAGAGCATCTATCAACATTTTTTCTGAATGTTTTTGAAAATACTTTTAATCAAAGCGTAGTAATATCTAGAAATGGAAATACCTGAGGCAATGAATTTTAATTTCAAAGATTTCTAGTTTTGCGAGTATAGTTGGCGTTGTTTTTATACAAGTATTATTTGTTATTTTCAAAAAATCCTGTGTGTTGCATTTGGAACGCAGCACAGTCGTGTGCTTGAAATGTTTTGTGAGTGTTGCAGTGGGTGTTTGGATTCTAGGATACATAAATGACGTAATAAAATAAAGAACTTACCGTTACTTACGCATTACCTTATCTGAATATTAAACTCACGCATATCCTTTCATCAGTGCTAAACTTACAGGTAGTGTGGGTTTTTACTGTGTATCCGTGTATCATGCTCCTTCACGTTTCGTAGAGGGCCCGTTGGTTTTCCGTGCCTGCCGTGATTACTGTTTTCGTCGAGTAAATTCTTTCCTCAAGATTTATTTCTAGTTATGATTTCTATTTTAAAAACCCTTTCTTGGGCTGCAGACTGACGTCTCGTAAAGGTAAATTTCTGTAGGTAATTATATATTATCTCGTATATTCGAATGACCTACCTTCTTATTGGCTGAAATACAAAGTTCCTGACACGTTAAATTTCTTTATTGCAAAAGGAGCATATCAAAGTTTTATTGTCTGGTCACAAGATCTGTCGTATGACCAGTCTCCAGTTCTGCTATCCTAAGCTCATTTGTAATTGAAAACAGCAAACCTTAATCTACAATAAAATAGTAATTTGAAAGTACATTTCGAAATAGTTCACTATTAACAACATTGAAAATCTACTTTTGGAAACTGCTATCAAGGTAAATGAAGCTATTAAATACGTACCCTATCTAATTCATCAAATTGAATGACATTGAGCCCTAGAAATAAGAGAAGAAAGAGCAAGTATATCTCCATCAATTAGAGAAAATCTGAATTAAGTGAGGTGATTGAGAAACGTAAATTAAAGAAGTAAAGGCAAATCAAAAAAGACCCGGTGGCTAAACGAAGGCTAAATTCCTCTTTACAAAATATCAACTAGGGGTGATACACAATGGCAAATACTTTCTCTAATTATTTGTTAGTTTCCTTATCTCTTTAGTTTTATATCATTTTCACAATTTTGCTTCATCGTCTTCTCAGCTATCATCTATTGGCGCTTAAACATTTTTTTTATGTTTCTTCAATTTTTAGGATCCCCACTCGTAGAACTGAAATGAATTTAAGAATATTTTTGAAAAATAAAATCTCGTTCTATAGACAATTTGCTGTAATAAATGCGGAGCCAATTTTAACAAAATATTGTACAAGAGTTTCTAAAAACCCGCATTTCGAAGCTATTTTCACAGAAAACTTTAGAGTTATCAAGAAACTCTATCAGAAATAATTTCAAGTACTTGTTCTCATAAATACAATTATATATAAGAAATGCCCACTCAAATAATAGTCATCCCCAAACCTGGGAAATGAAGTCATACAGACTCGATAGCGTACTGTCGACTTTATCCAAATATTTTGAAGTCCTTCATCAGAGCTACAATAAAGGGATGTTTTGTTATTCACATGAATAATCGTACACATATACAGAGGGGTCCAAAAAAATGTATCCACTGTTTGAAAGTCCATAACTTGCAAACTAACTGGCGGAGTTGTCTCATTTTTGTTGAAAGCGTAGCTTCAAGTTTAACTTAAAAATATCACTGTAGGTGTTCGAAATGGTCACCATTAACATCCACACACAAACGATGCCGCCGAACTGCAGCACGAACTACTGACTGCAACTTGTTCAGTTCGATATTTGCACATGAATGTACGATGGATTCTCGAAGTTCATCCAATATGCGTGGCTTTTGTCGATAAACGACGTCCTTTAGTGTTCCCCACAGGTAAAAGTTCAGAGGAGTTAAGTCTGGGGAACGTGGTGGATACTCTACAGCACATCTACGGCCTATCCATCTTCCTGGTAGATTTTCGTCGAGATAAGCCCTAACGCGATTGTGGTAGTGGGCTGGGGCACCATCTTGTTGAAAGTAAAATCTTCCGTCTCCATACAAATTTCGGACGGGCAGGTAAAATGGATGTTTGAAGCATCTGAAGGTACACCTCACCGGTAACTGTGCCTTCAATGAAGAATGGCCCAATCAAGCCCCGGTAAGACAAACCACACCCTACATTTACTCTTGGCAAATTCACGGCTTTGTCTACATGGACGTTCGAATTTTCGGCGGTCCAGTAGATGCAATTGTGACGATTTACTGTACCATTGGGTTTGAACTGTGCCTCGTCAGACCACACAATCATCTCTGCAGACTCTTCATTGTTGCGCACCATGTTATTAAACCACTCGCTGTACTCCATTCAACGTTCTGGGTCGTCCTCGTTCATTGCGTGTAGCAATCTTGGGATGTACCACTTCCACTTTGCTGTCTTCAAAATTCGCCGAACACTTGAGCGACTCACTCCAGTTCCATGGGCACACTGTCTCACAGACTTCTATGGTGAGCGAGTGAATTGTTGTAACACAAGATGGGAGTTAAATGAACTTGTTACTGTTACTGGTCGTCCAGATCGTTGTTTATGTACGTCTTTAACACAGCCTTCGGCTTCAAATTTGTCTCGAATGTGACGAATCGTTAAACGTGTCGGTGGCACTGTTTGTTACTCATTTCGCCATTGCCGTTGAACCTCATTAATGTTTTCATACTTAAAATACCACTTCAAAACTGACTTCCTTTCATCGAATGTTAAACGTACGACATCCATGTTTACTCGAGTAACAAGATACAACTAACAATAAAACACTAACAATCTGGCGACTGTCATCTGACAAAACAAAACAACGCAATACAACACTTGTGTGGCGATTGCCGGAACTACAAACTATTACACTACCAAAAATCAGACAACTCCGTCAATTCGTTTGCAAGTTGTGGACTTTTGAACAATGGATAAGTTTTTTTGGACCCCTCTGTATTAATCAATTTAATATGCAGATGATTAAGAAATATTCGCTTGTTGTAGCCGAGATGAAGGCTTAATAAAAGCCGAAACGTTGGGAATTTAAATGATGTTTTTTACTGACCGAAACTCAAGAAAATTACATAGTATATTAATGAAAAATCGATATAAAGAGCTTATGACAGGTAATGACGATGATGTGAAAGCTGATGAAGAAATGGTCCAATGAGAGACAGGAAATATGGGAGAACCCAGAGACAATTTACTGCGAACTCGCTTTGCTCACTACTAATTCCACAAGAACTGGCTGAGCATCGACTTCGGGCTCAGCGTGGAAGGCGTATGCGATAGCCATTGCGCTATCATCTCCCCTCACAAGCACCTTAATTCCCATCTTTTATTTTCAGTTTCTTGTCTACAACAATTTCAAGTTTTCATCTTTCGTTCTTTCTAGTACAAACGCTGCGGTTTTCGCTTTCGTTGCTGCTTCCTTGAACTCTTCCTGGCTCTTTCCATCTTTCTCGCTCTCGGCTCGCATATATTGCCTTCCCCGAAAGGCAGTGGGGGCGCGAAGCCCACGATGAATTGCCGGCCATAATGTCAGATGCAGCAAAGGGGCGGGGCTGCAAGAAGAGCAGGCAGCACAGCGGGTGGGCCGGAGGGGGCCATGACGAGGGTGCTGATAATTGCCAAGTCTGGTGAATGGCGGGAATAACCCGAAAAGCAAAGTTGATGGTGGTGGAGAGTAAGGTGGTCACAGAAATAGATTAGGATGACAGAGAGAGGTAAAAATTACCATAGAAAAAGGGTATTTTGCCAGGAAATAAGTCTTATGATGAAAAACGGTTAGTCCAAGGATACCGGTTTATTTAGAAGGCTTGATTAACTGGAGAGCAGAAGATTAAGTTGCCAAACTGTGAGGATAGTGACTGTACAACGATTGTTGTCGTAAGTGTAATGTACAGCTAATGTATAGAACGATGGTATCCAGCCTCTGGGAGAAACGACGAGGTTATCTAGGCTACCAAGATAAGTCATAATGAGAGGAAACGAAAGATCGACACGAGATTTCGTATGTGGCTTAGAATTTGGTGATATTTGTTTGGGTCATGACCCACCCATCATCCCCTGATTATTGATACAAGAGTACTTAAAGACCCACTTTAAGACCACTAGCTTTTGTTGAAACCTATTGGGACTTGCGTCCCCTTCGAACTGACTTCTGTATGAAGCGTCAAAAATCTATCACACTTGGCTTTCCCATTTCCTAAGCATTTCTATTTAAGAAACTGAACAGTCTCCCTCCACATGCAGAGACAACAAACACTAAGCTGAGTCACGTAAAAGATGTATACAATCCTGGTGGAAATGTAGGCCATCCAAAGGAATGGAGATCTCTCGGATTTATGCCCTTCTTCCCAGTACACCATGTTTGCACTAACAGTGAAGTTGAGACTGAGAAACACAGAAACCAACGTGACGTTTCTAACGTAGGCGGGGCGCCGTGGGCGGGGCGCCGTGGGCGGGGCGCCGTGGGCGGGGCGCCGTGGGCGGGGCGCCGTGGGCGGGGCGCCGTGGGCGGGGCGCCGTGGGCGGGGCGCCGTGGGCGGGGCGCCGTGGGCGGGGCGCCGTGGGCGGGGCGCCGTGGGCGGGGCGCCGTGGCGCGCCGTGGGCGGGGCGCCGTGGGCGGGCGCCGTGGGCGGGGCGATGACGGAGGGACTGTGGAAACGATTTGGGGAACGGGGCGTCATTGGAAGGATGACGACGTGGGGGGGGGCGACGTGGACGGGGCGACGTGGACGGGGCGACGTGGACGGGGCGCCGTGGGCGGGGCGCCGTGGGCGGGGCGCCTTGGGCGGGGCGATGACGGAGGGACAGTGGAAACGATTTGGGGAACGGGGCGTCATTGGAAGGATGACGACGTGGGGAGCGGGATGACGTGGGACGTGGTGACAATCGCAGAATGACGATCCGGCGCGTTATTTGTGGAGTGGGGTGCGTGACGAAGTCTTCTCCTATCTGACGAGGTGGGCCTGCCTGCCACCCCGCCACCGGGAGCGGTAGCTCAGTGCATCAACTGATGTCACTGCAGCGCCTCTTACCGGGAGGTCCTAGGTTCCCACTCCCACGGCGGCAGGATTTTCGACACTAGTTTTTCAGCTGGGTAGAATTCAGTAGCAGCCTAGAGGAGAATTCCAGATGCCAGCTGCTCTGATTGGTAGTTTTTCGTGGTTTCTCCGATCAACACCAGGCGAATGCCGGAGCAGTACCCTAACAAACGGGCCACGGACCGCGCGCGGTCTTTCCTTCCTCTTCCTTGTCCTATCATCTCCCCTTACACACACACACTTGCACTAACATGCACTACACTACCACGTATTCCGGAAGACCGGTCGGGAGCTTAGAACTTGTCCCGGCTGGGGCGGTGCCCCGATGGTGGGAGAGTAGGGGGAAACACCGCTAGTCGACGGTAGGTCGGCGCCGGATCTCGCCATCTAGCGGTGGAAGGTCACCGCAATCTCCCGAGGAAGAAAACATGCACTACACTTACGGTGCTAATGACCTAAGCAGTTGACGCGCCCAGAATAATTAACAACCAACCAGCCAGCCAGCCAGCGCTGCGCCTCAACAAGGCAGTGGGCGGGTCCGAGCCGGATAGTGCTTGGCCTCTCCACCGCGATTTATGGCATATTAGTTCTCCCTCTGCTTTTTCTCACTCGCTGCCGTCTCCTCCGCACGAGGCACGTGTTCTCTCGCCGTCGCTTGCGGAGCCTTTGAAGGGCACGAAATCTTGATAAGCGAATTATAAGCTGGGAGAGAGTTTTAATTCATTTTAGATCCCCATGTTCCTAAATAGGACAGAGTAAATATTTGTCAATAACAATTTCAATTACTTATTTAATTTTAAATGTGTATAAAAACTTTTTGTTCATAAATTCCAGAATGGGAAAATTTCAAGCTAAAAGTTTTATATTTATCTTATAATATTTTTCATGTCCACGTTAATCTTGGATACAAACAATTAAAAACTAGTTAGATGATTATTCGTAAGTAATTCCAGTTATTAAAAAAACTTACAGCAGGGAAACATTTTATTTTCACTATTTAAAAGTTGAAAACTCGTTACTAGTTATGCAGTACGCACTACGAGTTGCAAGACCAATAAGTGAATGGCAAGATGCCAAGTGTGTCCCGATGTAATCTCTGAGCAGTAAATAAAGAAATGTTTTAACGAGGTTGATATTTTATTTTTGGTTGACAAAAGTATTGTTGTAATAATAAACTTGTAATAACTTTGAGATATCCATAAATTGGACATTTTCCACACCCAAGTGACCGGTGTTGGAACACCAGTTTCGACAATAAATGAAGTCCGTATTATTTTTAAGTATCCAATCAGATAACACTTTTTAAAATTGTGCTCATTATTTTTGAGTTAGTTTCGTCATTTAAATCTGAATTAAAAATAATGAACATTACCATTGGCAAATTTGTTCACTTCTGAATATTCCTGGTTGCTAATGCAGTTTTAGAACCATCAATGTTGAAAAGCATCGATGGTTTTCGTTTAATGTTTAGTGAGACATGTTTTCAAAGTAAGTACGGTTGGGAGAGGGGGAGACACATGCAATTTTTTTTGTCAAAACAAAATTTGTTTTTACATGAAAGAGAATTTCTTAAACTATTTTTCTACATAATAGTCACCATTGTTCAATATTTGTTATAGCTGGAAACACTTTTCTATGCTCTCTTCATTGGAAGATATCACTAGTGCAGACAACTTCTCCTGAATATCGTTTTTTAAGAAAACGCTGAAATTTGCGAAAAACTCATCACAAAGCAATTCTTATTGTGAACCATCTGTTTTCAGGCTTATTTTGTTCATTTTTTTTCAATCAACTCATCAGTGACAAAAAAGGCCATGCACTCCTTGTTTCGTCATGAACATTGGTTCATCAAACTGTCTAAACCACTTTCTCACCATTCAGTCACTAACTACATTTTCATCAAAATCTGTACAAGTTGGAGAGGCATTTCAGCTGGCTTAACATTCTATGCATTCAAAAAGAGATATTGGTGGCACACTTCACGGGCAGCATCTTTCTATGAAGAAGACATAGAGACGTTGGCTTCCCGCTTTCTGAAGAGTGGTGACAACTTTTTAGAAAAATAGTTTAAAAATGCTCTTTCATGTACAAATAAATTTTGTTTTGATTAAAAAATGTTAATGAGCTTTTTCCATGACATTGTACTTACTTTAAAATGACTCCTCGTCTTACTATCGGTGTTTTAATTTTGAACATGGATATTTTGTTGGCAATATCGCGAACTTAGCTTATACTTGGGTTTTCGTAACATGGCCGATGACATTAGGTGTTTTTTCACACCTCCCGTCTTATAAAATGATTATTTTTATTTAATTCGCGAACGTCCTTCTCAACGGTGATCATGGCCTCAAACATGTGCTTATCACTGTTATAAATATTCATTTTATAAGACAGGAGGTGTAAAAATGGTCTAATGTCATCGGCCACATTACGAAGACCCAAGGATAAGTTGGAACGTGTTGCGCGGGGTGACGCGTGTGGAGCGGGTTGCGTTGGAAAAGGGGCGTGTGGCGGTGGGAGGGGAAGCCTCTAGGAGAGGTGGTGAAGCAGAGCGAGGCATGGACCGCTTGGCAGGTCGCCATTTTAATCAGCCCCGCAAATGGCTGGAGATGGAAGGCGTTTGGTGGTGGTGGTGGGGGAAGCGGCAACCCTTACGACAGAGCCCTTTCTGAAAACAAAGAGAAACGGAGCGAAGATAGTTGAAGATAAAGGTTCATTGCCGAAATATTGACGTTACTGAATGAAGTGAACGCAGTTGGAAATTCGGATACGTGAGATGACTCGGTGGGAAAAGGGATATTTTTCATACACGCTTTATACAGATGTACTTAGAACAGTCGGCTAAAAGCCGCCTGTGTTGATTTGGTCTTTTACGATATTTTAAAATAAACACAATCTCAAACTATTGAACACGGTTTAGTCTTCTTAATATCATAATGAACACAATAAAAGACTCTCTTTGGCGGTCCGGTGGCCGAGATCGCTAAGGCAGTAGTGTCGTAGAGATCGCGGACCGAAGGATCGCGGGTTCGAGTTGCGTCTCGGGCGTGGTTGTATTTGTGTTCGTTCTTTCACCCCTTATCATCACAATATCGTTTCATATTCATAGTTGCCACATCGTTAACACCAATGTGGTCGCCAATGACCTATATGCGACCTTAAATAACAAATTAAGACTCTCTTCATAGAGAGGCTTCAGTAGTTGTGGATAATTGTTTGCAGTTTGGAAGAATTGAGATTCGAGTCAAACATAAAAATTCTTTTTATCTTTCTGTTTTTTTATAACAAAATAAAAATATACTAAAATAATTAACGCACAATAATATTTGATTTATTTATGGCGTTCGGAATCTTCTCTGATAGGGGTTTTGGCACCCCCACGTTAACGAAGTAAATATCTGCTACTGATCATATTGATGAATGACACTGAAGGGATAGCAATTACCTCACGTGTTAGCGATAGGAAAATTGATACTTGATATTTCAGCGCTGTGCCGCCTCAGTGACGGTAATTGGTAATTGAAACGCTCAGTCGCTGAGACGCCGTTGAACAATTTTGGAAGTAACACGCCGCAATGTCACTGCGAGCGGAAAGGAAAACTGCTGTGCGTCTCGATTCTAAAAGCATATAAATTTCATAGTCGTATGCTTTTTAAGTCACTAAGACTTTGTAATATCACTCTCACATTCATAAGGTGCATTCTCTCACCGGGACAGTAATTATTGCTTCAGTTTTCGTGTAATTAAGTGTCACAAATTAATATCGGCGCGAATTTGCGTGGAAGCAGGAACGATAACAATGATGATGGTGATGCAAAGACGACACCGCTTAATCAGAGCTCGTAATGATAGCAGCAAGTGGGCGTACACACCGAAAATGATGTAAGTAACCACTGTAATGCAGGATTTACAAAGCAAATGTGAAAGACATTCTCTTTTATAGTAATAAATCATTTATATTCATTTATTCATTTATCAAACAGGCAATTGCCCAATACAACATTATTACATACACCGACTAATATTATAGGTGAAAATTAGTAGAAAACAATTTCACATTACGCGTGCATAAACGTTTTGATGTGTCCTTCAGTGCTGTCTCCGTAATTAGAACTGCGGTTGAGATGTCAGCTTAAACTTACCTTCCGTCCTTCAACGTAATAACGCCAACGTTTGATAGCGGTGACAGCTAATGATTATCGATCATGAGTGTGCCATGTGCGCAATTGGATACACAAAGGTAGTGTATAATATTATTTTCATATGCCTTCAGAGTTACATATATGCTTAAAAGACATATATGCTTAAAAACTTTCTTGTCGTAAAATTATTTGCTTCTGTAGAGAGCGTATGCGTCATTTTGTTCGTAAATAAACTGACAGATTTTATGTGAAATAACGTGGTGGTTTATATTATTTTTAGTGCATTTGGAGAAGGAATAAAATTAGAAAGATGGTTCGATAATTTAATCAATTATTTACAACGTTGAAACTCATTCTGGAAATTCTTCCATGGAAGTATCCACAGATTTGATGCTCTACGGCTCTCTGGCTATGTATTTTATGGCCTTTTCTGAGAACGTGAAAGAGTTTAAGAGTTTTGCTACCTCAAGTGATTTTAATGAGTTATTTTTTAATTCTTCGTACACATTCTCTATCGTACTGAAATTGGAAGAATTTCCAGACCAATCTAGAACTTTTATTTTTATTTTCTTGAGAAAGAATTAACTTTCAAAGCTTCGTAACACGGCACTGTGTAGTGCATAATCAGAAAATCATTGTTTGGAAACCGTTATTTCACAAAAAGCAGATTTCTTGGAGCACCTTAATGTATTGTCCCTGACGCATGGTTTCTTGCAATAAAAGAGACTTCCCTTGCCTTGGCGGCTGATGACTGACCAAATCGTTCTGCAAAGGCAATGTTTTACTCTTTCCACGCAGTAATTGTCATTAGGCGAGCGTTGAATGAACTCTTGTCATACAAGATCTGGATTGACAACTTTCCTAAAAAGCAAAGATACAATTTTTTTTAAACATTTCAAACTTTGTGTCAGTCTTCATCGGCCTATTTGGTTGGTATTTTTTGTGCAAAATGTAACTTTTTTTTCATAATTTCTTGTTTTAGTTTGGGGCTTCTCTTTGGGTTTACGTTTGAGATCGGTTTCTACGCACCTTTTTCTCAGAGTTCGCTCTGATAAATGCACGCCAGCCCCTTTAAAAATCATATATATACATTTTCGCTGTTCCCGATGGATACCTTATGCAATGCGACGTACTTAACGTTTAATTATTGGAGATGTGATTTTTTCTGACACTTTCTTGCTCTTTTACTGCCTAAGGAGACATTTTCGCGCATGTTTTTATTGACATTTCGAACTGTTACGGTGTGTACTCCTCCTAAATTTGGAATTTCTCGTTGCGTATACTTACAATGTCGAATCAATGTGGCTATTGGTTCTTTTTTGGGGTGTGAGAACTAAACCTTCGCCAGTGATTTGTGAAATAGTTTTTCGATTGTGCTTTTACAATTTGAAGATCTATTAATAATATTAAATCGTTGATAATATGCCTCGAAAAACTCTTCTATATGACTTCAAGAAATACATTTGCTTACTTTAATAACAATTCCGAAAAGCAATATTTTACAACTTGCCACAATCAGCAAGCGCACGTCTTCTAAATATATTAAGTATAGAGAGTCACGGAATAGTTTAAATGACGTGGCAGGCAATGTTACAAACATTAATAAAGTAAAAAAATATAAAAACTTGAAAAAACTTCAAATATTTTAACACTGCATAAATTTAACAATAAAGTTACAAAAGTAGTAGCATTTCTTCTTGAGTACAATAATTTGGCCTCCCACTCTAATTTTGTTGTATAAAATTTCCTACAACTTGTTAATAGGTAAAAAGTGATATTTTTCGATCCCTCTACGTGCCCCTAGAAGTTTGTAACATTTATTCCGAGAAAATTTGTAATTCAGTTTTCTCATTGGTAGCGGCAAACTCGAGACATTTGGTCGTATCGAATGTTTTGCTATCAAGAAGCGCGTCACTTTTCTTCGTAGAAGAAATACTCCTACGATTCCGCAAAAATAGAATAACGCACACATATCGCCCGTGTGCTGCAATAGTGGCACAATTAAAAAAATACTTATCCTGAGTTAATGCACTCCCCAAAATTGCATATAGGTCTGCCTTCCTGCAACAGCAGTAGCGTATCATACAGTACAGTATTCCAACAGCAAATGGCAGAGGTTTGAATGCAGGAATGATGCATTTCGAATCAAGGGAAAAACTTCACCTTGATTCCCAGTTATCCCATCACCTGATGATGTGCTTCTATTGCATCTCACAAATGACATAATTCACTGCAGTCTTCCAGAGGTCCGAAGGTGGTTTTCAGACGTTTTGTGTAAACTGTCATGTGGCGATTAAGTGTAATGATGTGTAAGTAATGATGTGTAAGTGTGCGATGATGTGTAAGTGACGAAACTCGATATCTCTTCAAATCTGCGTCGAAGCAGCCACGATAATTTAAATATAAATGTAATACAATATAAAAATAAAATTCATTTAAATATAATATAAATATAAATGTAAAATATGTCCTCCTTTTTCCTTAAAAATTGTTCGCAATTGAGGCATTCGGGTATTCGAGAATTTCTGACATTTTACGAAACTAAAATTATTGACTTACCACGGCTGTCTTGTAAATAAGAAACATGGGATCTCTTTATAACATATTCGTTTTAGAATCCACAAAATTGACAATGAAAATACATTCATAATTTATGTTTCTTTAGTTATGTGTAGCACCGTTCCACTAATACGATCGTTGCTAATACGATCGTTGCAATTTCGTAAGTAATGTAAAATGTCAGTCACCACTATCTCCGCCCGAACGCCTCAATTGTAATTATGTAAATGTAAATATTTAAGTGGTTAGGCGGAAGAGCAGGCCTTACGGCTTGAGTCTCACCAGTAATAAAGACAATAATAATAATAATAATAATAATAATAATAATAATAATAATAATAATAATAATAATAATAATTATTATTATTATTATTATTATTATTATTATTATTATTATTATTAGTGATGGAACCGCGCAGTCACCGGGCTGGCATTGAAGAACGGGGCTCATAATAGGAGGAACAAGCCTGCTCTTTGGGCGGAAGAGATGGAAGCAACCGCTGCTGGATTCGCCTGAGAAAATAATGGGCAACGATGCGCGCTTCACTGGGCCCCTCATTCATTGAACCTCCGGCCTCCCCATTATACCCGCCCAAGCCGTCGCCCAAAATTTCTCCTGATGTGGACGAGGCCTCGCCTTCCAGCTCAGGTGAATCCAAATTGATGTGACAGTAAGGGTATCCATTCGCTTGAATGCGCAAAACGAGAATCCATCTACAGTGAATGATTGATAACCGAGAAATCGTTTCCAGGGCTTAGAAAGCATGTGAAATAGTTATTTTATTCTAAATAAAATCGGAAGAGCGATACCGATAATAAAATTTGAATTCTCGATAATTGATTATGATTTAAACGAATTATGTAATGTTTTAATATTATACGAATTGCTGGTTCGTAATTCACTTCATAAATGAAAATACAAATTCCAGAGAAATGCATATTGTCTATCTATTTTGTCTCTCATTATTCTTGAAACATCATTTAGTAGCGAATATAATCGCACATTTAAATAAATGGTTTTCTTTTTCCTTCCTTAGTCATCAATCTACACATAGAGGTATTTTAATGTGTCAATGTGTAATGTATATGTACGCATTCTTTAATGTGTGATGTTTATGGTTAAAAGTATTTGTATTGCAATTTTTTAATTGTTCCACCTTCTCTCTGAAGTGTCTAGTCTATTGCTTCAAGTTATTATGAATCAAATACTTATTTCAATGTCTGCATTCTCGTTTGAACATTGAAATCTAGACGTCAGATTTCATGAGATGGTAATTTTGGGAATACAACTTTGTACATCAACAATAATTCTATATTCATATAATTCTTTAATTTATTTATTTACTTTATTATTTATTAATAAATTTCCCAAAAGATATTGGTAACTACTACATTGAACTTTCAAGGTTGGTGAGGAAATAATCATTGTTAAGAAAGAAAACAAGAGACTAAATATCAATTCAAATCTCATCACTTGCGTTGTAAATCAATCGAAAGTAAAGATAAAACCGTACCGATTGAGATGGAGGTAATGTATCAAAAATTCTAATAATTTTAATGACTGCTAATAAAAACGTCCCCTGTATGCCACACGAAAAAAAAACCACACACGGATTTCCTGACTGATGTAATGAAATACCACTGAAATACAATTACATGGTGTTTGCTGTGTGATTTCTTACTCTGAACAAATTTCCTGCAAATGCTTTGAGAAGAAGATACATAGGAGCCAGCCGTACGAACTAGCTAGCATTTTAATCGAGGGTCGATTTCACGCGCGGCTTCAAGACTCTTCTCCGCGTGGCGGCCGTCCGTGAGCGGCTGTGTTACGCCGCCTGCAGATGGCGGGATGAAACCAAGCGCTCGATGCCGCGAGGAAATTAACGCAGCGGCGATAGCTGGCGTTGCGCTGCGGTCGGCGCGGAGATGGCGCGGGGACGGGGGCGATATTGGGGAGGTGGTGAGAGCGGGGCAGTAGACAGTGAACGCAGAGGCGCAGAAACTGACAGGGGGGGGGCAGGACGAGAAGGAAGAGAGATAGAGAAGTGGGAGGTGGAAGAGCAGTAAAATAGGAGTCTGAGGAGAATGTAGACGAGGTAGATAGGAAAAGGAGGAGGAGTCTTGGAGGAGTAATGGAAGGTGCAGGAAAACACGACGAGAGAGATATGAAAGGAAAAGAAAGTGAGAGGAAGAAAGGATAGGAGGAGATGAGCGTAAGGAGGAAGGGAAGGGATGACGAGATGGGGGCTGAGGTGGGGAGTGGTAGAAGCATGCAAGAAAAATGAGGGGAAGGAGGAGATAGGGAAGGGAATACATGGGAATAGCCGAGGTGCACAAAGCAAAACTGGCAGCTAGGAAGAGATGCCCTAGGCAAATGCAATGCATGTGAAAGCTGGGGAAGAATAAGGGAGACGCAGCGTAGAAAAAGAACAGAAAGAGAAGGTAGAGAGTCCGGTAAGGCGATGGAGAAAATATGATGTGTACATGGGGGCAGCGACGGTAAATTGAAGCATGGGGGCGGGCGAGCGATGTTAATTGAAGTGGAGATAGACGCAGGGTCGACAGGGGTGCTGATCGGGCGGCGACGAGGCGGTGGCATCGGGAGCTGACGGTCGAACAGTGCGTACGGACCTGGATGACGCTTGACCAAACGCGGAACTGGACGATGGCAAACTCTGGAGCAGACGAAGTGTTGAGTTTGGGAGTGTGGCAGACGAAGGTCACACAATCAGACGAAGTGTTGAGTTTGGGGGTGTGACAGATGAAGCACAGTGGAGCAGACAAAATGTTGAAGCGGGCGATATGGGCGGGAGCTGTCGTGCGAACCCACGTGGACGCGTGGCGCGGGACGACCGCTGGTGTCGGATGACTGCGTACAGCGGAAGAAGGTACGAGATAGGCGGGAAATGTGTGCGGGACGGTTGTGAGACGTGTACAGACCGTGTGGGTAACGAGAGGGCCATGGTCGGTTGTTACCCTATCTCACTAGCACGGGAAGGCCGCGGCTCCGAACGGCTACGGATGTAGAACGTGAGCGTGTGCGGGCCAAGTAGGGGATACGTGCAGAACAGATGAGGGTGGTGGGACAGGCGAGGCACAAGTGCGCGACGTTTACAGAACGTGTGATTAACGAGCCGATTGCGGGCGGTTGTTACCTTATCTTGCTGGCGCAGGATGGCCACGGGTACGGGGCGAATACCGGTGTAGAACAGGAGCGGGTGCGGCGGGACAGGCGAGGCACGTTGACGGGACGGGAGTGGGACGTGTAAAGAGCGTGTAGATAACGAGACGGTCATGGGCGGTTACTACTCTGTATCATTGGTACGGGACGGCCGCGGGTACGGGACGAGTACGGTGTAGGACAGAAGCAGGTGCGGGACAGGCGGGACACGTTTACGGGACGGGTGTGGTAGGTGAATGGAACATGGGGATAATGAGACGTGCGGGCGGTTGCTACCTTATCTTCCTGGCGCGAGTCGATCACGGGTGATTACGATGTGGCATGGAAGCAGGTGCGGGACTGGTGGGGTACGTTGACGGGGCGGGTGTGGGACATGAACGGAACGTGGGGATAACGAGGCGGGCGCGGGCGGTTGCTACCTTATCTTGCTGGCGCAGCCTGGTCGCGGGTGCGGAACGGCTAGGGGTGTCGGGGCGGGGCGGGGCAAGTAGGGACGGGGGTGAATCGTGTGCGGAACGTGGGGTTAACGGGCCGGGCGCGGGCGGTGGCGACCTTATCTCGCATCCCGCAGATAACCTCCGCTGCTGGCGCAGATGGGGGAGATATGACGAGGCTTCCGGAGATCCCGCGGCTTTGGCGCCAATCTGCCCCTCCCAATCTCCTGCTTCGTTCGACAGCCATCGCCGGCGAATCGCGCTTGCGCAGACATGTGCCGCTATTCACCTTTTTTTTTAAAGGGTCTGTTCATTCATACCGCTGTAGGATGCGTCATGTTCGGCTCAGTTGAGCCGTCTTTTTTCCACAAATTATGGGTGTGTCAAAACACCGTTTGTGGGAATGAAGGGACTTTTCTATCACGGACTTCTTCCATGTACGCGAATTCCCTATTTCCCTTTACTCATATACCATTCGTCCTCTCGCCATCCTACGGAAGTAATAACGATGTAGGAAATTGCTCTATGTCTTTGAACTCCTCCTGGCTTTGAATATTCGTTATTACCTCAAGAAATAATTAAACCCTTGATGACTGCTCTTCCAAATCATTATGATTTCTGTAACAACAATTAGACCTTCTCTGAACATCTCCCTAGTATAGTGCTACATCTATATTTTCATTTTTTTACTTGAATGTTTACAGAAAGAGATTTTATCTAAGTTTTTGTAACATTCAAAACCATCTATTCAATGTTAAACCAAAAAAAATTATTCAGATTGGTGAGTAACAAAAGTGAAAGATCCTTCAAGAAATGTTTGTTTTCATTCAATTAATATCAAATACCTTTCTATCAACAGCAAAGCAATGCTAGTAGAGTAAACATAAATTTGACTTGTGTAACATGCGTAAAACTCGCTTCAAACCTTACAGTAGCGAGTTAACCTCTGAATAAGTATTTCATATTTTTATAATATATACGTCAGCGAATATGATCCCGAATGTCGGTCGTAGAATCAGTGTTCAAGGTACTTTTCAGTTGTAATTTCACAAACACGTCAGGATTAAAGTCTACTTAGAAGATAAAGATGGGTGAAGGTGGAGAGACATATGCAATTTACAGGAAAATTTAAATGTATTGTTACCTACTTGTGGTCTTGGTCTGCGGGATTGGTTGTTCAATAAAACACATAAATAAATTTCACAACACATTTAGTTAAAAACTAAAATGGTGATGATGATGATGGGCATGCGAATGAATGATTTTATAAGAATTATTACAATGTTTGAGAGAGTTATTGCGGTTTACTATCCTAGTTGAAGTTATCACAAGCAAAAAAAAAACAACAAATAATTTACCGCTGAAATAACATGACGTATTGTCGTAGGCTTCCGCGGCCAGAGTCATGTAAATGATCTTGGCTGTCCAGGTGACTTCGCGTCGAAGGCTGTGTTGCCGACGTTTCGACCATCTTGTCGTGGTCTTCCTCACTACATCCCTGAGGAAGACCACGACAAGATGGTCGAAACGTCGCCAACACAGCCTTCGACGCGGCGTCACCTGGACAGCCAAGATCATCAACATGACGTATTGGTGGCATCTACGCTCGCAGCTTCCTTTTTATAGTCTTTCCGCACCTCAGCGGGGAAAAGAAGCTGACGGGGACCCGATTACGGGTCATTCACGAAAGTCTTACTGTTTTTGACGAGATGACTTCGTTCCTGGGCGGCTGGGTGCTAGCGAACGCGGTGAGAGGCGGGCACGCCTCTGCCGGACTGGCAGGCACCGGGCGATAGCGCACGACAAAAGAACCCACTGTGGCGTCTGCGGCGTCACGCTAACGTGATGGGCAGTATTGGCTTCCCAAATCAGGCGAGAACGTGGTCAGAGAGCCGTCTCCGAACACATGTCGCGTGCCGAACACGTGAAATTAAATAACGCGCCCGGAACCACCAATCAACCAATCAAAATCAGTGGCGAACGTAGGCGATCCGGGGCCGGACGAGCCGACGGTGCTTGTGGAGGCGTACAGAAACGTAGGCGATCCAGGAACATATACTTCACTTACGGGACATATGACCTTGGTAGTTGACGCGCCCGGAACCACCAATCAACCAATCAAAATCAGTGGCGAACGTAGGCGATCCAGACCGGAACGACGGCGCCTATGGACGCGTACCCGAGCACGGGGTGGGAGCACAGGGGTGGCTGAGCCGCGCTTTTCTTTTCTTTCCCGTCCGCTTTTCTCCGCTCGGGCACGTGAAGTTCGCTGCGCTAACAATGTGCTGGCATTCTGTTCGCTCCGCAGCCGCCGCGGCAGTGACCCGTGTTTTAGCGTGGGCGGAGTTTTCAACGGGGCGCGCGCGCGGACCGCGAGAATTTGACTTTCATTAATGCCCCTCTTGCGTCGGAGGTCTCTCGTCTCGCGGGTGGCTCCTACAGATCCCATCCTCCCCGGTAGACTAACACTGTTTGCGGAACAGTGTTCCGCTTCTAGGTTTCGTACTAGGGCTATCCGTGACCTAATGGTCAAACCACCTATCCACATTTTGATATTGGCGTTCAAATCCCAGTTGATTCATGTTGAATCGTGTTTGACAATGCGAGTTAGTATGATGTTTGTTGTACAATGCGAGTTGGTTGATTGATTGATTGATTGTTAGTTATTCCGGGCGCGTCACTTCTGAGATCACTAGCCCTGTAATTGTAGTGCATGTTTTTTTAATCAGGTGGTGGTGGTGATTTTCCCCCACTGGATGGCGAGATCCAGACTTGAACGTCGACTAGCGGGGTTTTCCCCAATTATTTATTTCCCAACCAGCGGGGCACCGCCCCAGCCGGGTCAAGTTCTAAGTCCCCGACCGGTCTCCTGGAATGTATGGTAGTGTATTGAATATTAGTGTGTAAGGGGTGAGGGTAGGAAAGTTCACAAGAAGAAAGAGGTCCGTGGCCCGTTTGGTAGGTGTTCGTCTGGTTTTGATCTGATAAATCACGGAAAACTACTGATTAGAGCAGCCGGCCGCTAGTATTTTCTACCAGATAGCAACTGAATTCGACCTAGCTTACCACTTACCAACTAGTGTAGAAAACCCTGCCACTATCAGGACTCGAACCTAGGACCTCCCGGTCAGAGGTACTGTAGTGACATCAGTTAATGCACTGATCCACTGCTCCTGGTTTGCAGGTTGGTAAGGAGTTTAGTTTCGATGATTATTGGGATATCGTAAGGAAATATCCGTTTTTTTTCTTTCTGAACAATGGATGAAATAAATATATGAATAAAATGAATTTTAAACCAACAATTTTGCCACCCTTAATATTTTAAAATACGTATATGTCTGATTAAGTTGTGAGTACAATTAAACACAGAAGTCAAAATAAAATACCATTTTCAATGTTGTGTTCTACAGCGTAGGTAATTACTAGTTTATTTATGTCTACCCAATAGTTTCCACGCATAACAAAATGGACAAATAAGTAATGAAAAACATGAATAATTACTAGCAGATTAAAAAAAATACAGTAATCTAATTTTAAAGTAATTTCACATATAAATCAAACATTCATTTCTAGTATTAAATATGAATACATCCTCGTGAATCTGAAAGATTGCCTTAAAATTTTCAGTACCAACATTAAATTAATATTGTAATTTTAATTGGTTATCTTTGTTTTAATGTAAACTTTGATTATGCATAAAATTAATCAACTTTTTTTGAAAATTCACCACATCCGTTAATATTGACAAAAAAATTAATCTCAACTTTCGATTGAATTCAAGCTTACATTGAATTTGAATGCCGTTCAAACGTTGTTTAGCGAGGATTAAAATTACTTTAGTCGCAATATGTGAAATGCCGATATTTCTGCAATCAAGGCCGCTTAAAACTCATTGCGAATCGAAATTCAAAACGTCAATAAAAGATTCTTAAGTGGTATCTGGCAACACTGTTCGGCTGAGTCCGTAAGCCGCTTCATCGGGATCTGTTTTCGCGCGTTGACAATGCAACTGCCCTCGCCGACCGCATTGTGTGTTGCACAACCACAGGCCTTCCCCTCCAGCCCCCCAAAGCGTTTTTACGACCCCAAAGCATACCATTGAGTTCACTCCCGCCGCAACGCCCCTTTGTTGCTATCCAAACGACGGCTTTGTCCTATCACCATCATAGCGGCCGTGATAAATATAACCTGCATCGCTAACTGGGGTTTCATTTTCGAAACCTTGGCTCTTCGTCTCGATGGCTCCCACAGTTACACATAAATTCCCTTAGTTCATTATCATATTTTCGTGGTTCACCTTGTCAAAATATTTCGTCAATTTTCACCGGGTAGTTGCTCTGTGCATCAACTGATGTTACTGCAACGCCTCTGACTGGGAGGCCGTAGGTTCGAGTCCCAGACGGTGGCAGGATTTTTAATACTAGCTTTTCTGTTAGGTCGAATTCATTAGCTTCCTGGAGGAGAATTCTAGCGGCCGGCTGTTCTGATCGGTGGTTTTCCATGGTTTCTCCGATCAACATCAGGCGAATCCCGGACCAGTCCCTAACAAACATGCCACAGACCGCGCGTGATCTTTCCTTCCTCTTCCTTGTCCTATCCTCACTCCCCTCACACACACACACACACACACTAAAATGTACTACACTACCACACATACTGGGAGACCTGTCGGGGACTTAGAACTTGTCCCAGCTGGGGCGGTACTCCGCTGGTGGGAGATACCTGGTTAGAGAAAACCTCGCTATCTGACGGTAGGTCGACGCCGAATCTACCCATCCAGCGGGGAAAGACCGCCACCACTTCCCGAGTAAAAACACGAATTTCACTTACGGGACTAATGTCCGTAGTAGTTGATACGCCCGAAATCACTAACAATCAATCAATCAATGAATTTGTGCATTTTCGAATTACCACTCGCATTTTAGTATCTGTTGATATTGAGAATAGTTTTGCAATCGGAGCAACATAGTGTATGTTTCGAGAAACGTTTCATGTTTCTGCTGATACATGCTGTTGAAATATTTTGTGCCGTCACATTTTTGTTTCTCCTTTCTTCATTTCTTTTCAAAATATCCTAATACTAATATTCTAACCTATCAACAGACATCAGTGTCTATATTCTTGTACTACTTTTAATATTTCGACTGTGATCATGATCTGCTTCCAAATATTCTTCGTAATGATTAGGATTTGCAAAAGTTGTATGTGCTGAAATGCATTACCTGCGATTTCGCACTTCTCCCGCTGTGCTCACATAGCATTGCCTCGCCCCTCCCGCTCTCTGGACCCAAGCGCTGCGTCTGCGGGGAGCAGCGAGGTCGGGGCGAGAGCGGGGTCAGGGGCGGGGGCGGGGGCCGTGGGGCGGGGGCAAGTTTTCTGCTGGCGTGGTGCGTACGGCGATTTGCTACTGTTGACGAACTAGCGTCAGCGCGGAGCGGAGCAGCGGCGGTGGCGGCGGCGCAGCGCGCGATGAGACCGCGTGAGTGGGCGGGGTGGGGGACGGAGTGGCTGGGAGGGGGTGGGGAGAGGAGGGCGGGGGACGAGAAGATCGATGAGCAGTGAAAGGATCCGCGGACTCAGCAACGGCCAGCCGGCCCACCCAGGCGAGTGGTCGCGCGCCACTCCCGTGCTCGCCGCCCTCGCCGCCCTCGCCGCCCTCGCCGCCCTCGCCGCCCTCGCCGCCCTCGCCGCCCTCGCCGTGCCGAATATATGTAATTTTCTCCAAAATGTCTGCAATTTCTCTCTCTCGTGAGCCAGTTTGATAAAAAAAAGTGGCGGCTATGTAAATACTCGTATTATCTCCGTGTTTCAGTCGTTCATTCAAATTATGGAAGTCCCTAATTATCGACATCACATTTACCACGAGGAGCTGGCGATTCCATTTACCAGCTGAGTGAGCTCAGATCCAGCATTACCGTTGTATCTACAGCGACTCTTGGGAGTGAATCTAAAGTTAGAGTCCCGACAGTGCGGAATTTTCGACCTTAGCTACGTAGTAGGGTTGGATTCTGCCGCTATCTGGAGATGATTTCTAGCAGCCTGCCGCTCTGATCGGTAGTTTTCGGTAGACTCTGTGATCAACAGTAGGCGAATGCCGGATACTTCCTTGACAAATGGGCCTCGGATCATACGCAATCCTTCCTCCTTCTTTATTATTTTTCCTCTTCACTTACACACATTTATATACACCACACTATCACACATGTATGGAGAGTAATTGGGAGATTCGATCTACCGGGGCGGTGTCCCATGGAGGAACATCTGAAGGGGGAAATCCTTCGCAATCCGACGTGGTGTATATCGGCAACATATTTCACGATTCAGCGAGAGAGAAGCCTTCTGAGGTTAAAATAGTCACTATATTAAAGGAACTGATAGCCATAAAGTTGATGTCTCCGGAAACGTGAATTCATCAACAAATCATTGAAGTTTTCTAAAGCTTTTTTTTTAACTATTACACTTCCACCTAAAAAGAGCTATGCTTAACTTCTTACTATGTATTAGAATTAAAATTTCAGCGACTTGTGCAAATAAGATCAAAGAGAGGTACTCAACTGTATGCTGCGCTTCAGTTGGAACTGGTTCATAATTCGAAATCGTGGAGTTTTTGGATATCATTAAACTTGCTAACAAGGATTTCTTGTTAGCAAGGGTAAAGATGGAAATTAAAACAACTCGTATTATAAAAGTAAAATTTATTTTCCAGTATTAGCTATTCTCGCTAACGTCTCATTATCTATCAAAATATTTTAGACAAAAATTGTCAGTATTAGGAAGAAAACAAAGAGAGAGATAATCGACTGTCTGAAATTCTACCCTCTCGCTATCAACACCGTCTCAAAACACGCATAAATGTCTGGTTTACCTTAGCCTGCTGTGAGCATTCTCAAAGACGGCGACCGCCCTTCGAAATGATTTCCACTTCCGTTGAGAAAAACAGTGATCCTCGCCCTCGCCCCCGCCCTCATCTCCGCTTCCGCCCTCGACCACGCCTTCGCCCTTTCCCTCGCCTTCGCCCTCGCCCTGGCTCTGACCATCGCCCCACCCTTGTCCTCGCTTTTGCTCTCGCTACAGCTCTCCTCCCCGCTTCCGCTCTCCTCCCCGCTTCCGCTCTCCTCCCCGCTTCCGCTCTCCTCCCCGCTTCCGCTCTCCTCCCCGCTTCAGCTCTCCTCCCCGCTTCAGCTCTTCTCCCCGCTTCAGCTCTTCTCCCCGCTTCCGCTCTCCTCCCCGCTTCCGCTCTCCTCCCTGCTTCCGCTCTCCTCTCCGCTTCCGCTCTCCTCCCCGCTTCCGTTCTCATCCCCGCTTCTGCTCTCCTCCCCGCTTCCGCTCTCCTCCCCGCTCCCACCCTTTCCCTCACCTTCGCCCTTCCCCTCGCCTTCGCCTTATCCCTCGCCTTCGCCCTATCCCTCGCCTTCGCCTTCACCCAGGCCATCGCTCCCGCCCTCGTCCCGCTTTCCCCCTTGCTCTCACCGAGCGCGGGAAGATGCCGCGCCTCCTTTGTCTCCGCAGACACAGGGCTTCCGAGAGGGCGCCACCGCGCCGCCGCTCCTTTTATTTGCAAGTTCAAAGGGCTGCCCGAAACGCGTTTGCAGATAAATCTCATTTACGCGCCGGCAGCGGCGGCGGCGCTGACGGGATGTAGGGTCGGACGGGAGGGGGGACGCTGGAGACGACTCGACCGGGAGGCAGAGAAATGACAGATGAAGGTTGAATAGTAATGACTAGAAAGTAGCTGAAGATTGAAGGGGGAAGATGTTAGAAGATGTTGAATGGAGTGGAAAAGGGAGCGGCTGGATAGGTTATGGGCGAAGAGAAGAGAATTGGTAACGGAACTTAATAGGGCAATGGTAGACGTAAGTGAAAGGGATCTCTACTACATGCCAGTTATCTAAGTGATGATTTTGGAAGAATAATGCCCTGTAAACATGGCATTGGGTGGCGCAATAACGAAGTAGGGTGCAATATTGAACGGAACATTCACAAGAATATGGTTGGTGAGAAGAAATGGAAGACGTATGGCAGAGGGATAATATGAAACATGAACGAGTAACAAGGAAAGGTTTCTAGAGAAGAAAAGGAAACTATGCCAGAATGCGTACTAAAGAGTTTGCACGTAAAGAATGATTTAAAAACGAAAGAATTAATGGTCAAAGAGTGAAAGATTAAATGGTCGATGAATGTCGGAAGTGATGTCCGACAGGTGATAGTAGATATGTCGGAAAAGGGATGACAGACAGGGGTCCCTGTGATGAGTTCATTGAGGAATGGCAGAACTTATGACAAGAGATTGAAGGATGAGGAACTATATACCCTGACGGCGTGATCAGATGACAAACAAATGCGTATGATACAAGAGAAGTACGGCAGAGAATCACCAACAAGCTCGGGAAAGACCGACCAAACAAGGTGTAAGCTACGGCTACAGCAGTTATTCAGCAAAGCACATGCACTAGGCGAGAAGAGTCATTGTGAGTCGTAGATTGACATAACAAACTATTTTGAGAACAGAACGGCGTTGAAGGAAGAAGGCGCTATCTGGAGGTGTACACAGAACGAAGTGGGTATGGCCGATGAACATGACCCCATTGTCAGAACTAGTGGTGCTAAAACAGCACATACTTTCTCGCCCATAATTTCAGTCAAAGGTGTGCGAAATGTACACAAATTTTCAAAAGCTTTAACACGATCTTATTGCAAAATATATCTTTGAGGAACAGATTTCATTAGGGAAGAAATCTGTCTTTATTATTTTAATTGAAGGAAGTATTGTAGAAAAATCAGGATTTTTAACGAACATGAGTTCTACATCATTCCTTTAAAATTTTTTCACACTATCCAAAATCAAAATTTAATCAAAAACGATGGAGCCTTTTTCTACTATTGAAAGTGTCCCAGGGACTTCAAAGTGTCCCCAAAATTGAAATGTCGGTTTCAAATTCAAGAGGCTGCGATTTTAGGCACATAGATAGGGTGGAACCGATTTTGGCGAAAATCGGATGGACGGTTTAGCCGCTAGTGTTGTTGACGAACGGACGAACGGACGGACGAACGGACGAACGGACGAACGGACGAACGGACGAACGGACGAACGGACGAACGGACGAACGGACGGACGGACGGACGGACGGACGGACGAACGGACGGACGGACGGACGGACGGACGGACGGACGGACGGACGGACGGACGGACGGACGGACGGACGGACGGACGGACGGACGGACGAACGGACGAACGGACGAACGGACGAACGGACGAACGGACGAACGGACGAACGGACGAACGGACGAACGGACGAACGGACGAACGGACGAACGGACGAACGGACGAACGGACGAACGGACGAACGGACGAACGGACGAACGGAAGAACGGACGAACGGACGAACGGACGAACGGACGAACGGACGAACGGAAGAACGGAAGAACGGACGAACGGACGAACGGACGAACGGACGAACGGACGAACGGACGAACGGACGAACGGACGAACGGACGAACGGACGAACGGACGAACGGACGAACGATCGAACGATCGAACGAACGAACGAACGAACGAACAGTCGTTTTGCCGTCAATCGATTTTTCGCTGTCAAGGACCCATAAATCATAGTTTCTGATAACACTACGTGTTGGAGGATTTGTTTCTAGATTTAGCATCTGGATTTATCCACTTTTTTGTTACCAGGGCCCTGTAATAAATTTTTCTGCCGAAAATTTGTCGGTTTTTAGTGCAACATTACATAACTTTCTCTCTACTCCATAGCGAAGAATTAAAAATAGGAAACGCTGTCTGGCAGTTGAGTAATCCAATTTAGTATATGAACTATATTACACTATTCAGAATTCATGCAATCATATATGATATAATGCTTAGACCTGTACATATATTTATAATTATTTAATTTAATAAGCGAGCCAGATGCTGTCCCTCGTAGCGAAGATCGCGAAGGTTGAAGAACCATTGCTGTGTCGTACATGAAGGGTCATGGTTCAAATCCCGCCCGAGGTATGGGTGTTTGTGTTTCTAAGTATGATTGTAATTGTGGCTCAGCACCGTTAGTAACCTGGGTTTCGAGATGATCACCCGTACGGGAATCCGTGGTGTCTCGAATTGCTTAACTTTCTTGACTTTTTCGGAGTATAGTTAAGCAATTTGGTTAGCGTCGCTGGCTAGCGGGACTCTTCCGCAAGGTTTTGGAGTCTTAAAGTACAACTTCCATGAAACAAGTACTGAAGAGCGTTTGTGCACAAATGTTACCGCATGAAGAATATTACTAATTTCCCCATTATTGTGTACGTTAAAAAAGTGTTCATCTACCCACCCTTTGTAATTGCCAGAAAGTGACACACTAAACGCATGATTTTATTCTCTCTCCCAGTTTCTTCTCTTCGGTTTTGGAGAATTGTATACGATAATTATTTAACTCCCTTTTCTCTAAAAGTAGCTGTTACAAATGCATAGATAAAACCCATTAGCGTGCGATGATAGCGGAAAAAATCTACGTAAGTGTTTAAGAACGTGCTACGCACAGAAATGGCTCCGCACAAATGAAAAAGCATTTGACTTCATTTCGTATTCAGGAGATTATGCGACTCTACCTCGCGTCGTTGTTGGGATTTTCTGTGCTTTCATGCAAACTTTTTATTAATGTGAAGAGAAATTCACATTCATTTTGTTACATATTTAATAATTTGTTTGCTTAAAATTAAAAATTGTACATAACCCAGTTCTTTGAAAATTTGAAAAAAATATATTGAAATAACTTGGTATCCGTTTCCTTCTTACCCTTCTACATCTTTTTCTTCATTTCATATTATAGACTACTCTCTGATCCGTCTTCTCTCTTTTTTCTAATTCGTTTTATTCTTTCTACTAATTTTTCTTTGCGGACGTAGATTCAGGCCGTTTTTCAGAGGTCTCACGTGTCGTATTTTTTCATCACATGGTACACTATAGTACTTTAATACAACCCAATTCTCATTTCGGTATTCTAATGTACCCTTATATTCCATGTATTTAAGCCATTGCTGGTCTACAGGTGATTGCGTAATTGCTTTGAAATTTTTCTAGTCGTTAATAAAGAGTTGAAGTGTTTTAACGTATGTGGTGGAATATATCGTTATGCAAAATAAAAATGATGAAGTGAAATACAGTACATAACTGAACCAAACAGTGCGGGAATCATGTGAAGCTGCAAAAGAAGTAACTGTCGCACTCACCCTTCACACTCAACGCAATGTTTTACTATTTTCTTTTACTGTTACGAAATTCCATAATTGCAGCGGCGTTTAACAGTGTGATTTTAAACATGAATTCTGATATTTAGATAAAAAAAACTTTTAAGATATTATTCATTTATTATTTAAACCTTTAATACATTCTAAGTTATAGATTACAAACACAACACATATTACTTATTCGATCCTCGTAAAAACAATTGTACATCGTCAACTAACATTTAACACCGGTTGCTTCGTAACAAGTTTTATTCAAGGAGTAACATGAATTCCATCACATTTTAATTTGAATTTTAGGAAAATTAAAAGAACCGAAGCACAAATTGGGCAAAAGAGGTTATTAAAGGATGTTGGATTACACATTATAAGATATTTTACTGTTTTGAAACGCCTGTGATTTTTTCTCAGTTTTTGACTAAAATAGTTGTCGTAGATGAAACATTTTTTATATATTAAGACCACAAAATCAATCTGGAGGGTATGATCGTAACTTAACGATAATTTTACAACCGAACTACTCCAAAATATCGAATGTTTCACGATCAAGACACTCTTCATCTAGAGTAATTATTCTAAAATTAGTGAAATGGTTCCTTGGTATATATGGTAAACCAGAAGACAGTTCATCTGGTTTACCATATTAATCTGATATTCCATTTGTGCTAAGTAAGCCACTACCCAGTATTTGCATAATTCAATCATATCCGTAACAAAAATAAATTTCCTTCTTTGGATTCAGAAATTTATTTGTTCCAGAAGTCTTGATCCTCTATATACGAGAAACGTCTTGTACGAATTATCAATAGCGAACTTAATTATGTAATTTACGTAAATTGGGGAACACAGAAGATAGAACTAATGGGAAGAATAAATATTTATTTCAAATATAAGTAATTTTTTGCAGTATCACTACTTACCACAGGCGGATCATTCATATGTCCGTGTACAGACAGATCCAACACACAAGTGATCGTCATTTTGATTATTTTTATCTCGTACATACAAACATTTTTACACGAAACACATCGTAGCATCTAACAAAATATTGTATTATTCCGGCTACAGTCGAAGTCAAGTATGAGCATATTACGCAGTTCGTCTCACTTGTTATGAATGCCTTAAATTAAGTATGCCTTGTCATTTATTTCACATTTCTTTATCCTTTTTATTTGTAAAACTTCTGACGAAAAATTAGTTAGTAAACAAGTATAAAATAATGTTAGCAAACCAAAATAATAATAATAATAATAATAATAATAATAATAATAATAATAATAATAATATACAAAGGGAATAACATTCTCGCATTTCACAAATTACATAGTAAATAAATACCTAAAAATATTACTTGAAGCTTCATTTACCGTGTGTTTAAATAGCACAGATTTAATAATATAATTACTAGTAAATAAATTACATATCCAAGATTCGGAACAATACATTCACATTATTTGCAAATACTAATTTGGGATAACAAACCGTTGATAGGTATCTGTCTTTATTCTGTATATTCAAATTATTCGCATCATTAGTGAAAGCGATGGCTTTAATGCTTCTTGGGTCATTATCTTGAAACATTAGCGGTTCTCTAATCCTTTCCAATAATTAACCCAGTTGTAGAATATTGGCTAAATGCTTCGTTGAAGACATTGAATTTCCATCAGATGTATCTTTTGAACTCGTCTGTGCGGCGAAGTGTATCCCGAAGCTTTTCTTCTCCATTTAACTCCCAAAGTAAGAAGCCGTTGTCTAGTTTCAAAACTAGTTAAAGAACTATCCATTAAAATGCAAATTGCCGGATCAACCGAATTGGATAATACTTTTGTACAAAAAATAAACTTAAATGAAAATGGCGATTTCGTTTCGTGAAACTTTCCAGACTTTTTGATACTGGTTCCATTCCCTCGTGAGTATCTAGCACAGTAAAACGACAATCTTGCAGCATATTCAAAACCGTAAAAACGGCGTAGTGCATCTGTCAAACCCGCTAACTTTTATACCACTCAGCGGAAATTTCATTCCGACGCTTTTATTCGCGAAAAAACACCACGCGTTTTCACCACTTAGCGTCGCGAACGGTCGGGCGAAACACCGGACGCGCTGCAAAGTGTAATATACGCACGAAAAATAAAGTAGCGCCCGCGCAAAAAAGTCTATCCGCTCGCATTAGGGGCGGACGGGTGACGGCGCATGCGCGCGCCGGGTGATTCGCGGCGGCGGGTGAGCGGACGGTGGCGGGCGGCCAGGACCTCGCCGCTGATTTATCAGGTGGCAGCGCGTTAAGCCACAAGCGCAGCTGTCGGCCACTGCCCCTCTGCCCAGCCTCTGTTCTGCCCCGCCTCCACCCCGCCTCCGTCCGTCCTCCGTGCGTCCTCCGTCCGTCCTCCGTGCGTCCTCCGTGCGTCCTCCGTCCGTCCTCCGTGCGTCCTCCGTCCCGCCTCGGCCCCGCCTCGGCCCCGCCTCCGCCCCGCCTGCGCCCCGCCTGCGCCCCGCCTGCGCCCCGCCTGCGCCCCGCCTGCGCCCCGCCTGCGCCCCGCCTCCGCCCCGCCTCCGCCCCGCCTCCGCCCCGCCTCCGCCCCGCCTCCGCCCCGCCTCCGCCCCGCCTCCGCCCCGCTTCCGCCCCGCCTCCGCCCGCCTCCACCCCGCCACCGCCCCGCCACAGTTTTATCTCACCTCTCCTCTATCTTACTTCCGCTCTATATCACCGCTTTATCTTACTTCCGCTCTATATTACAGCATTATCTTACTTCCTCTCTATATCACCGCTTTATCTTACTTCCGCTCTATATCACCGCTTTATCTTACTTCCGCTCTATATCAGCGCTCTATCTCGACTCTACTCCATTTCGCCCCCACTCTATCTCGCCTCCGCTCTCTCTCTCCTCCGCTGAATCTCGCCTCCGCTGTATCACGCCTATGGTCTATTGCACCTTCGCTCTATCCCACTTCCACTCTATTCCACCTCCGACAAACCTGCTTTTCCGTTGCTTCTTAGTTTCACGTTTGTTGTCCCTTATTTGTAATTCCATTGCTCCTTTGTTGTACCTTCACGGCTCCTTTGTTTCCCACCTCAGCCTCTTGTGCTGCCCGCTTGTTTCCCCGCCTGTTGCTCTCCCTGCAGTCCGCTATCGCTGTTACCTGCATGTTGCCCCGCCTGTTGCCCCCCCCCCCCCCGAGCGCTGCCCGTTGGCCCGCAGCCTTGGCGGGCAGCTGCGCAGGTGCAGGGGCGCCGCCTGATAAATCAAGCGCGGCATTATGCTTGTCGACCGGATAAACTGCGGACTCGCCCCCACCCTCTAAGAGATGCGGGGAGTGGACGGGGTGCGGTTGCTAGCCTGCGGGGCGGAAAGCGGTCACGTGGTTAAAGGCTAAGCGGTTGATGGCCAGGACCGACGGCACAGGTAGACACGCGGAGCCGAGGGAAGAGAAAAAAACGGCTGAAATCGTACAAATATATGTGATGTGTTCGTATAAGCGTTATTCTCGAACGAAATGAAACGTGGAAGCCATTCAGTGGCTACATGTGTTGTAGCCGTAGAATTTCTTATAAAAATCACTTCATGTTAGTGTCGTATTAGACGCATTGGACTTCATTCCCAGAATTCGACTTTGTAAGTAAAGTGTCGCGCCACAACACACACAGGATTCAGATACACTCATCACACAAAGACGGGATTGAAGCGCATTTGTTTTACTGAGAGTAATTATATTCCTTACTGAATATCCACTCCAAAACATATGTAATCAGATTTCTCTTTTTAACAACAATGCAAAAGTGGATAACAGTAGAATAGTTAAATAAAATCATGTAATGAATACCGCAAGTAATTCATTCCGATAAGAGATAATTTTTATTTGTATCTAAAGGCATATCAAGAAACGAGAGTAGCCTTCCATAACCGAATATATCTGTACTACCGTAGCCATTCTCAAAACGTTTCATGATTCTAAACATCTGTTACTTCTGCCAAAAGTTACATCCTACATCTATTCCAATTTGTAATTTGTTTACAGAATCTGGTGCCTAAACCTTTATGTAATCTTCCTACGCCACTCAAATAAATTAATACTTTTTGCTTGTCGAATTTTATATAAAGCTTTCCTTGCGTACTCACGTTTTCAATGTGTATGTTATGGTAAAAGCTCAATTCTGGCTAATTCCCGAATCGGCCAGTTCATGTTCAAATTATCGAAACTGGGTAGATACTGTTCGAAGTAGGAAATATTCCAAAGCATATTCCAAACTTAAGCTGGAAGTCCACATTAGTCTATACGAGATGGTTAATGGGTGCCAGGTGGGTGGGACGAGACGGAGAGGCTCACCACGAGATGGGTAGGTACGTGACGAGACGGGGAAGTTGCAGAATGACACGGGGAGGTGCGGGACGAGACAGGGAGGTATCGGACAGGACGCCAGAGGAGATGGGACGCGAGGGGTGGCGAGATGAGAGGGAGGCTGGTCGAAAGGGGATGCTGAACGAGAGGGGAGGCTGGACGAGAGGGGAGGCTGGACGAGAGGGGAGGCTGGACGAGAGGGGAGGCTGGACGAGAGGGGAGGCTGGACGAGAGGGGAGGCTGGACGAGAGCTGAATAGGTGGATCGAGGAAAATGAAGAGTGGGGCAAGAGAGGAGAGGCAGCGTGGTAGCGAGGAAAGGAGAAGAGGTTATGGAAAGAAAAGGAAGAATGGGACAAGGGGAAATGTGGGGAAACGTGGAGGAACAGGATGAAGCAGCGGTAGGAGAATGACGTGCGTGGGCGCTGGTCTTTGTCCGGCGCTTGCGAATATTTGCCCGCGCTGCATCGTCATGCAGCATCCAGCGTCGCCCCACTCCTCCTTGGCCCTCCCCGGCCTTTCTTACCCACCGCGACCCTCTCCGACCATTCTCGGCTCTCTCCTGATCTCCCCGCCCCCCTGTCCATTGCGATGCGATGCGATGCGATGCGATGCGATGCGATGCGATGCGATGCGATGCGATGCGATGCGATGCGATGCGATGCGATGCGATGCGATGCGATGCGATGCGATGCGATGCGATGCGATGCGGTGCGATGCGATGCGATGCGATGCGATGCGATGCGATGCGATGCGATGCGATGCGATGCGATGCGATGCGATGCGATGCGATGCGATGCGATGCGATGCGATGCGATGCGATGCGATGCGATGCGATGCGATGCGATGCGATGCGGTGCGATGCGATGCGATGCGATGCATTGATGCGATGCGTGCGTGCGATGCGATGCGTGCGATGCGATGCGATGCGATGCGATGCGATGCGTGCGATGCGATGCGTGCGATGCGTGCGATGCGATGCGATGCGATGCGATGCATTGCGTGCGATGCGATGCGATGCGATGCGTGCGATGCGATGGAAGATGCGATGCGATGCGATGCGATGCGATGCGATGCGATGCGATGCGATGCGATGCGATGCGATGCGATGCGATGCGATGCGATGCGATGCGATGCGATGCGATGCGATGCGATGCGATGCGATGCGATGCGATGCGATGCGATGCGATGCGATGCGATGCGATGCGGCGCGCCGCCCATGCGCCGGATTACAATAGCTGCCGGGCGAGTGCTCTCGTGTGCTGCAATTATATAGATTACGCGCTGGCTGGGGGGTTGAGGCGGGACGCACGGCGCTGTAAGAGGCGGGCTGCGAAGGCGCGATCGCGGCTAAAGCTCTGCGCACTAACGCTGGGCTCGGGTCCCTTCTGTGGCTCTTTCTATTTTGTATTTTAGTCTCTGTTTCTGTTCACTGTAGTTGCTTCTTGTTTCTTCGCGAACTCTTCCCATCTCTCGTTCTACTCTACCACTTACTCTGCAACTGACATTTTCGTTTTGGTTATGTCTCTTAATGGCTCACTCTTCTTTATCTATCTTCTTGTCTCTTTGATTTCATATTACTTTTTTTACCTTCCAGTGTTGTTCTTCCTACTTTACTTCATTTTGTTCTTGCTTAAATCTTTTGCCTTTGGTCTGTTTGGCATTCTCTTGGACTCTTTCGCCATTTTGCTTTGTTTCTTCGTTTTCCTTTGATTCACTGGGAGAGGAACCTCAGGGCACCAACTGATGTGACTGCAGTGCCTCTTACCGAGAGATCCTTGGTTTGAAGTCCGACAGTGGCAGGTCTTTCGACACTAGCTAGAAATCTAGGTCGAGTTCATCCACTGTCTTGGGGAGAATTTTAGCGTTCGGTTGCTCTGATTGGTAGTTTTCCGTGGTTTATCCGATCAGCATCAGGCGAATGCCGGAGCATTACCCTAACAAACGGGCCACGGACCGCGTGCGATCTTTACTTCGTCTTCCTTGTTCTATCGTCACCCCTTATTTACACACACACTTACATGCACTACACTACCATACATGCCGAGAGGTTGGAGCTTGTCCCGGCTGGGGCGGTGCCTTTTTGGTGGGAGATATCTCGTTAAGAGAAACTCCGCTAACCGACGGTAGAACGGGTCTCACCTTCCAGCGGAATAAGATTACCTCTCTCTCTCTCTCTCTCTCTCTCTCTCTCTCTCTCTCTCTCTCTCTCTCTCTCTCTCTCTCTGTCTCTGTCTCTCTTTGTCTCTCTTTGTCTCTCTTTGTCTCTCTTTGTCTCTCTCTGACTCTCTGTCTCTCTCTCTGTCTCTCTCTGTCTCTCTCTGTCTCTCTCTGTCTCTCTCTGTCTCTCTCTGTCTCTCTCTGTCTCTCTCTGTCTCTCTCTGTCTCTCTCTGTCTCTCTCTGTCTCTCTCTGTCTCTCTCTGTCTCTCTCTGTCTCTCTCGGTCTCTCTCTGTCTCTCTCTGTCTCTCTCTGTCTCTCTTTGTCTCCCCCTGTCTCTCTTTGTCTCCCCCTGTCTCTCTTTGTCTCTCTCTCTCTGTGTCTCTGTCTCTCTCGTTCGATCGATCGATCGAGGAAAGATGGCACTACACTTACGTGACTAAGAAGTTGAGGTCAGTTGAGGTGCCCGGAAACGCTAATAAATCAATTAATTCTTTGATTCTTTCTTCATCTCTATTTAATTCGTTGTTTCTTGCTCTCCGATTCATTTACTGTCAGTTTCCCTTTTTCTAAGTCTCCCTCACACGGGAGTTATCATCTGATTCACGCACGCGGATTTTTTAAAAAAAAAAATTCGATTTGAACGGTTTTTTGAGATTTGGTAGCATCCTCAGTAAACGCGAAAGAGAGAAGATATCACTTCCCAAGTGGACGTCGAAGTCATTTTGGCGGATAACTGTTCAACATTCCAAATATCTTCCATGTCTGCACGTAAGTGAAATTGAGTTTTATAAACTACTGCAATGTTTATGATCTCTTGGAGAAGATCCTCCCAGCATAACAAATTTTTTGGAGTTATTTGTGCTAGATTATTTTTCATTCTTGATTTGACTACGTTGAAGGTTGTAAAGTGTATAAAACCTCACTTACATCAATATTGAAAGTTCAACTTTCCTCAGACATAGAACTCAATAAATAATTCAATCCGCAGTACTTTCGAACGTCTAGCACTTCAGGCACTATGAATGTGTAACGAGAAACGGAGTTGTTTTATCAACTTTCTAACTTTCCAACACCGCCACGCTGTAAATAAATAAAACCGACGGAAATAAGCGAGTAATACTGCATTTTAGTGAATATCTTTCCTTGCTTTGGCTATCAGTTCCAGCGATACAATTTTTCAACTCTTGAATGAATAGAATATGTCAGAATGCAAATTTTTCCGGTGTTTGTGTTATTTCATATTATTTTAACATGAATTTTATGAAAACTGTAAAAGTGAAGAAAAATATTAGGTACCACTTAGTTACATGCTGTGTTTTGTTTTATTAAAACTTAAGCTCTCTGCGGTTGGTCACTTGAAAGCATTCAATAAAAGAAATTATGACTGTGGTTAGTGTATTAATTATACAGAAATAATTATAATTTTTTCCAACCATCACATACTATCTGATCCACCTTATACAATATTATTATATTAATTTATTATATTGTATTATATTAATATAATATTACAAGTTTATATCCCCGAATATTTTTCCAAATCCGAGAGCTTCGAGTGAAGCTAGATTGATCGTTTATTCAGTTTGGAAAAAATACTACACACAGTTTAGGCGTTAGTGATGTTCACAGACAGACGAAAAGACGAAGAGATTGATGGACGGAGACGGACGTTTTGAAAAAATAAAGAAGAATTTTTCTATATCAGGATTTTCAAAATTTGTATTTTCGTTGAAATCTAGAAATCTATTTTCAGGAGCTTTACATCACTTTCTCTGTACTACGTATACTACTTCCTATAGATATAGAATTCTTAAATAATTTAATATTTATTCACTCTTTCTTTAAAATAAAATGTTCGTTATTAACTATTGCTACATATAGTGTCCAAAAACTACAAATAATACATACAACAGCAAAAAATAATGTTTTAACAATACGTTTAGATGATACTAAGCATTTCGGTATATCTCAATGTGTGTTTTTTAAATTTCTTTTATTTAAAGTCGCATCAACGACAAGGTTATTAGCAACTTCAAAATGTGTATTACAGTGCTGACATGTATTTCACCGATGAAGTGACTGGCCCTGTGAGGTGCGCTCATGCCGGACTGGCATATAGGCAATCGTACTTGGCGATTGGCTCGTCATTCGAGAAGCGTTGATTTCGATCACTCTGTGCCCCAAGTGTTCGAACACTGCAGGCTTAATGAAAATTTCTTTGGAACAGATATTATTTTTCATGACACATTTATTCTATAAAGTAATTGCTGAAAGATGTTCATTGCAAACTTTCTGGGAGCATGTATTTCACATCCAGTGGCAATATTGTTTGACAATAAACTCTGCCAGTGCTGATAACATACTAAAGAAAATGTTGGCCCCATTTTTGGGCAATTAATACCAGAAGAAAGACCCATGAATATTTCAAGCAGAAACTGTTCACACTGCATTCGGTCGTTCAATGTTTCAAGCACTGCCTAAAAGTTCCTATCGAATTACATTACTAATGGGTTATGGCCTTCCTGATCACCTGATCAAACCCATTGTATGCATGTTTTTTTGGACACACTTAAAAGATCATATATACGCATGATAACCTCATTCGGGGGAAGGGCTCTAGTACTGTACTGCAAAAACAACTCGGCTATTACTCGTGATTCATATGATCTGGAAATGCCAAGAATGTGTTCTAGCTGGCAGATATCACTTTATTATCTTCTCTAGGGACCTACTCCAGTAACCCAACGCCTTAACCAACCTCTGTGAGGACACGGAAGTTTAGCAGCTCGAGATACTGCAGATCTCTGGATGGGTAACCGTCTGGAAACCCCGGATACTAACGCCGCGAATTACTGGGCGATAGGGATAAAAGGCAATGACTTTCGTTCAACGCCGAAAAGTCTTCCAACGTTGTTACGCAAGTAACATAATTTAAAATATTAAAGTAATTTAAAAAAAGTATGAAAGGTTAGCGCAGTGGCTCCTACTGGGTATGGGAGAGGAACTAGTACATTAGGGCGACTGCTACTTCTCGGCTCGTTCGGCTCCCGGCTATTTTTCGGCAACCAGAAAGCCGAATTTTCTCTTTGCTATTCCTCTAGTCAATTTTAAATACTTTATTTTAAATTTTAAAAACAGAAGAATTTTCCCTGTTTCTCACATAGAAATACGCCTTGAAAAGACCTAGTATTTAGAGTAGTATGGTAACAGAAATTTGTTAAGAAATTGGTGAACAGAATTCCACAACTTCAATTAAAGACTTTCTGCCATTCTGGCAACCATTCCTGACTTCTGGCAACCATTGCTGACACTCTCATTGAAGAATCGTACTCACAGTGAATAGAAGTTTGTCTGCATATTTCCAGTCGTCCTCAAAGCTTTTGGATGAGAACTGAAAAAGTATAAAAACTAAACTACATCATCTATCGACTTACGTCATTTCTTGACCTACACATCCCTTAAAAATATTTACAACTAGCTGACCCGGCGAACTCTGTTCCGCCTTAACAGCCGGTCCCATCTTTTTCTCGCGTCGCACTCACTGTGAGAAACTGTACTATCCTCGTTGCACTCGTGATAATAAAGCAATTGCAGATTTGTGTTTTTCTCTCAAACAAAGAAGAATTTAAAATAAAACGCTCTGATATTAAATAGATAATTAAAAAATCTATTACGTAGCAGAGCGTTTTTTAATTGATTTTTGTTTAAGAGAGAAATACAAAGCTGTAATCATAGGAACCGGCTGTTAAAGGCAATAAATAAGCCGATTTTGGCATTTATTAAGTTAAATTGTTTATTAGAAAATACAAATAAAAAAATTAAGTAGATTAATCATTCATTATTGTTCCTGTATTTTGGTGCATAGGTTGCACCCTTCAATTAAGTACCTTCACGCGAAAACATGCGAAATCACGCGAAAACGTGCGAAAACGTGCGTTCTCACACAGGAACGCTGTCGAACGGGATAAACAGTATTCTGTATCCGTCTCCTGGCTCTAAGCTTCCTGCTCACCAATTTTCAGCCAAATCGGTACTGCCGTTCTTGAGTTATAAATAGTGTAACTAACACGACTTTCTTTTATATATATATATAGTATCTTACAAATACATAAAACGTGTGAATTCAATACGGTGCATGTTTTACAGATTTTCTATAGTACGTAACTATTATACAATAAAAAAATACTTTAATTTAGACTGGTTCCAAAACTACCTGCACTCAATTGAAAGTCATCATTGAGAAAGTTCCGCTTTACTGGAACTTTCAAAATTTTAAACTTGTACCTGTATCCTGTCTAGTTACATGAGCTCTTTTCTTGAGTTTCTGAATTTCTACGCCGTCTCTTGTACCATGCATACTAGTATCTTGTTGAATTGGTGAATAAAAGATAGCTACGGATATCGTAGCCAACATTTTACGTCAAGAAATATTTATATCGCCAACCGAGTTACAGATGTTTTGATATCACTACTGACGAACCAATAAAGGCTATTCGCCTCGTATCGAGCCAAGTTTCTCAAAATGAGTGTGCGGAGCGTAGTCATCTGTGATGTGCATAGACGTGTGCAGAGAGCGAAGATCAGGTGGCTGTGCTCCCCCCCCCCCGTGAACATTTTTGAAGGGGCCCCGTAGGTAATAAAACTGTTGATTTTTCTTAATGTGTCCAATCTCTGATTGCACATCCACGCTTTTTTTTTTTTTTGGCGTTCTGTTACAATTCATAACACTGTTCTTTCTTAACCATGTACTATGGAACAAGTTCTGATATAATTCGTAATAATGTTCTTACGTAATAATGTTCTTACGTAATCATGTACCTATCGTTGAACATTTAGAGTAGTCGTCCTTTAATCTAGTTGGTCATCGTCAGTCATCAGTCATTACGTTTTATCCCTTCAGACAGGGACTCGGCGTTCTGAGACGATCATCCAACCAGGAACCTGCGATGTCTCGAATTGCTTATCTTCCGTGACTTTGCAGAGCGCAGTTAAGCAATTCAGCTAACGACGCCGACTTTTTTAACTTAACAATTTGGAAAATTGTTACAAGATATTTGGGAAAGATTCACGCCGAGCCATCGGACAATCGTGTGAATGGTTCAAAATGAAATCAATTGCCTTTATTTTTTAAGAATGTTCCTTACATCATGTCTTTCCATTTTGCAAAATTTCAAGAATAAACAAAAAATGGCAATAAATTCATTTGGCTCATACTGATAAATTAATGTAGTTGGTAGTCACAAATTGATTTTTTTTTCTTCTTCTGCGACACGTCAGGTAATATTAATTACATACGAATCATTAAAAGTCAGTTAATATTAATTACATCCGAACGCCTCAACTGTAATTTTTAAAATTGTAAATTAATTAAAGTGGTTAGGCGGAAGAGCAGACTTATAAGGCCTGAGCCTCGCCACAAATAAAGACAATTTTATTATTATTATTATTATTATTATTATTATTATTATTATTATTATTATTATTATTATTAATATTATTTATTAATTGTATAATGAAAGCCAATATTTTCTCCTGTATGTTCAATTCATTTATTAGTAGCATATGTCGTGTAAATAAAGATCAATAGACCAGGGGACAAGAAAGGGATTTGTTCCCCTTCCGCTTGTTTTGGGTTGTGCACGCTTATAGTAACTCGAGCTCATACCCCCCCCCACCCCCCTCAGCGGGTAACCTCACCTCTCTGCGCACCTCTGGCGTGCCTTCGTTGTGGCAACGTCGCCCTTTTGCCGAAGCCGGAGCCTTTGAGGACACGTCGCTGCGCTAATTGATCGCCGATTGTTCCTCGCCGGCCTCATTACCGGCGGCGGCCGGTGGCGGCGCTCGCGTCGCGTCGCGTCGCGTCGGATGACACGCGCCCCGCCCGGATGTTCTTGCACACAAAGCTTCCGATTGGCGGCCGGGTTTTGTCTCGGCGTGGGTGGAGCTGGAAGCTCTTAGGTAAGCAGTTTGCAGGGAGGCAGTGCAGGTGTGGCGAGGGGAGACCAGAGTAGGTTGGTAGGTGAGTATTTTTACTTTCTCGCTACCGCTTACACAGTAAAGAGAAAGTTGTAATGATTATGTAAAGATGATGTAAGATGTAATGCAGGGCGAAGAATATGAAGTGGATAAGTCCAGTTGCTAAATTAACAAAAAAATCCTCTAACATATTATGTAGCCAGACGGCAAAAGTCAATCTGTTCGTCTGTTCGTCTGTTCGTCTGTTCGTCTGTTCGTCTGTCCGTCTGTTCGTCTCTTCGTTTGTGAACAACACTCGCGGCTAAACCATTCAGCCAATTTTCTCCAAAATTCATATGAAACCGATATTTTAATTTTCGAGGTACTTTACATGAAGCCCTGGGGATATTTTCAAGATTTTCAAAAAGAATGGCTCCATCTTTTCAATTCAAATTTTGTTGTTAAATAGTGAAAAGGATATTTAAGAGAATGCGGTAAGTTTCATTTTCGATAAAATCTCTATTTCTCAAAAAATTCAAAAATTCCAAATTGTTTTTGGCGTATTCCTACAACTATAATTATGAAGATAAATATTTTTCTCTTAATGAAATATGTTCCTTAATGCTACATTTTGAAATAAGGCCATGTACAATTTTTCAAAAATTTGAATATTTTTTGCGTAATTGTGGGTGAAATTAGTGGCGAAAAAGTACGTGATGTTTTAGCACCACTAGTTTAACAATAGCGAGTCTAAGCGTCGCCAGTAATAAATAAAAAGTATTAATTATATTATTAATATTAATTATAATTTTTATTATTAATGCTAATTGGTGAGGTTATCGTATGCATTTTCGAATCGGCAGATAAAATTTCGAAGACCTGAAGTCATATTTTTTTAATTTTTAACAGTTAATAATACTTTAATGCCTGTTTTGATGGAATTATTTTAATTTTAATTTTTACTTCATGGTGTGATAATCTACAATCGCTCTATTTTAACCTTTCAATATTGTTTCAGCGTTTATATTTCAACTACAATATTTTATTTTCATTCTTTTAATTTTAAAAGAGCCTTTTGTTACATAATCTTCCTATCATTTTATTTGCCAAGAAAAATAATATTTTGGAAGTTGTCAAGTTATTAACGTTGGTCATATTTATAAACATAAAAATGTAACCCTCTTTCTTATGTGGTCTGGAGGTTTGTGGGATAGTACATGAATTTCCGAAAAGGCAAAAGCTTCGAATAAGTACTCCCTTTAATTTATTTATTTCCGTCGGGATTTGCTGAACGACGCGCGTTCAAAAATACCTTGCGCACGTTCTGCGGTGGTCACGGAACACTAACAATAGACTTCATTCACAAAGCTGTACATCTAAAAGTAGTCGTTTTCTTTGAAAAGAATACGAATTAGTTTATTTCGATAAGGAAAAATATAAATATGCGAATCGTTCATCGTAAGGCGTGAGATACTTATGCCACGTTATTAGGGATCAGGCTTCCACGGCTGGAGTCAGTAACTGCTTGTTAGACCGGAAAACGACGCGTCAAAGGCACAGGTCCCAACTTTTCGGCTGCCATTCTGCGATCTTCCGAGGACGAAATGCATTTAATACCAATACGTTATTAGGGAGTTAGTTTGGAATTGTATAGAATCAATATTAGGGTAAGTGATATTTTCTTCTGATATAAGATGTAGTGAACGCAATGAATTAGATGTTTGTGTCATAGAAATCTAGAGAGACTAGTAATGTTAATATTTGAATTTAATAAGACTTCATAAGTGATAAAATTTAATAAACCTGTAATTATTTTGTTACTAGTGATTTTACTGAGTTTTGTCAAGAACATACAGGACAGATGTATTAAGACTGTTTATACACAATGGTGCTATGGTTGATCGTTTCCGCTCTTTCTTTCGATCAATTTTAGATGGATACTGGAGCATTTCCATAAAGCAATTGAAAACGGAACACGTATGATCTCATCTTCCTCGTTTTATCCCCATATCCATAAACGTGCCTATACCTCTTTGAGCGCAGAGATGGGCTGTTCCCTCTTTGTCAAATCGTCTGTTGCCAATGGTGAAGAAAATATCTGGTAGATTTCAGAAATAAAGATCGTTGTTATCTCGGTAGTTAATTGAGAAATAATGCAGTCAGAACTGATTTTCATTGGGTATGTAATTTAGTGGGTACGGTGCAAAGGGAGTTGCTAGCCTACACGGGAGCTTTGCCGAGAGTGAGGGCTTAGGTTCGAGACTTGACGATGGAGTTTTACGCCAGTCACGCTATGCTCTTCTGAATCAGAATACGTACCATTAGATTGATTGATTGATTTTTTCATGTTTCCGGGCGCGTCAACTGCTCAAGTCATTAGTCCAGTGCATGTTTTTTCTCGGGAGATGGCGGTGATCTTCCCCCGCTGGATGGCGAGATCCGGCGCCGACCTACCGTCGGCTAGTGGGGTTTCCCCCTAACCAGGACTCTCCCACCAGCGGGTCACCGCCCCAGCCGGGACAAGCTCTAAGCTCCCAACCGGTCTCCCGGAATATGTGGTAGTGTAGTTCATGTTAGTGTACGTGTGTGTGTAAGAGGAGAGGGTAGGACAAGGAATGGGAAGGACAGATCGCGCGCGGTCCGTGGCCCGTTTGATAGGGTACTGCTCCGGCATTCGCCTGGTGTTCATCGGAGAAACCACGTAAAACTACCGATCAGAGCAGCCGGCTGCTAGAATTCCCGTCCAGACAGCGACTGAATTCGACCTAGCTGAAAAGCTAGTGTCGAAAATCCTGCCACCGTCAGAACTCGAACCTAGGACCTCCCGGTCAGAGGCGCTGCAGTGACATCAGTTGATGCACTGAGCTACCGCTCCCGGTCGTACGTACCATTAGAGATAACAGAGAAAATGGTAACTAGAACTCGTTCAAAAAGTGATTGCATTTGACAAAGAAATTTCGTGACAATGTCTCTAGAACACGCTCGGTGGCTCGAAACTTCTACGCCTGACAAGAATATGCGTTGCTAGTGCAAATCTAATGTGTAAGATATTACATGAAACAAGGGAACAAGTCTCTGTTTGCCGGTATTGGACTGAAAGTTTTTTCTGGAGGGAAATGGACTAACAATATTAGTAGCTTCACTTTGCTACCAAAACTAATTGATGGAAAAAATATTGAACAATTTCTCTGGGGCATAGTGTTCTATTACTCGGACATTAAAATGAAATGATGATGTGAAGATTAAGGAAATGGAATCTGTTCATTCAAACGAGCAGTATGCCTAATATTTGGCCACATTAAGATAATATCACCATTGATTTATTGTTAAACTTTTTTCATATGAAATCGCTACTTATTCGCCGTTCATTAACTAACCTAAGAATAGGCTGTCCTCTGTTTACTTCGAATAGAATACTTCTAAAACGTAATGTTTTCGAACGACATGTCCATGCCAAACGACTGAAGGAAAAATAACATTTTTGAATTAACAGATTCAATTTCCCTATCTAGTGATACTTTGAAACAGCCTTGTCATTATTTTGAGTCCGACTCACCCTTTTTCATCTCCAGTGAAATGCAGGCGACGATGAAAGAATGGCGACAATAACTGTCATCTCTTCGCAGCGGTGGACAGAGGATGTTGAAAATGGTCTTAATATAATCGGATTACGGGATTGTGCTTTCATGCAACCGCAAACGAAAGGCATATTGTATGCCTCCAGATTCACGTGTCTTTCAAATTTAATCAGGACGAGTGATAATTAATCGAAAATGTTTTCAAAAGACAACTTTGCGTTTATTATGTGGTATACATGAAACAGAACGCAATCCTCATTTACTGTAGAAGGGAGAACATCATAACAGAAATCCCCACTACAGTTAATCCCTGTCCATCAGGTCTTAGGGTAAAATTGTTATGATGGAAACAAATGTGTTGAATAAGTAAATATTCTGTTTGAATTCGAATTCATAATTTCAGAAGATTCGTTGTAAAAATAAAGGGGAGAATATGGGTCTTAAATAAAAATAAACTATATTACATGGAAATGTCATTATCCTTCGTACTAAAACAAAGTATATAGCGGGAATATTTTCCACGCTTTTGAATACAATTCTATTCTAAAACGTGGCACTCCACACTGAAATATCAGAGGGAGAGTGAAAAAGTCACAGAAGGAGAGAAATGGAGAGAAAGAGGGAGAGAGAGATCAGACAGCGAGGGAGACATAAAAGATTGAATTAGGTAGAGATAAAGGGGGAGGGAGAGGGAGATAAAGGGAGAGGGAGACGGAGATGAAGGGAGAAGGAAACGGAGATGAAGGGAGAGGGAAACTGAGATGAAGGGAGAGGGAATCTGAGATGAAGGGAGAGGGAATCTGAGATGAAGGGAGAGGGAAACTGAGATGAAGGGAGAGGGAAACTGAGATGAAGGGAGAGGGAGACGGTGGAGGATTAATAAAACACCGAAGAAGGAAGAGTAAGAGACAGAGAAAGAACGTGGGAGAGAGGAGGAGAGAGAAGAGAAAAGAAGAGAAAGAAACGAATAGAGAAGATAGGCTTCGAGAAGGACAAATACTGGGCAGATTAGAGAAAATGAGGGGTTTCGTCGAAAAGGTAGAGACAAAGATATTTGTGAAATATTAGTATTCATTATCTCCGTTGTGGTATAACATACGTTTCTTGCTTCTTTAAGGAAACGTTTCTTTGTTCTAATAATTGATCAGATAAAATAAGTTTATAAATGGGGAAATAAAGGAAAATAATATTCTAACATCGTGCTTTGTGATATAGAAACTCATCATCTCTTGATGCAATGTATAAAGAATTCAGAAAGTGCGAGAAACCGAAGATTCCAGATATCCCAAAACAATTAGGAAATCAGTTTTAATTTGAATAATATAGATTCATCTAATATAGATTCACGTTAGGTTCTACGAACTTTTAAATGTAATGGATTAATCTATTGACTTGTTTGTATTTTTTATCACAAACATTTTCAGGTTTTACAAAGTTCGGTTCACACTCTATTTGTATTGTTGGCTTAAAATAAACTTAGTGCTAATAACTTATTTGTAAAAATTACTGTCTTTATGGGGAGACCTCAGGGAAGTTCGGAAAATTTTGTAAGGTACAGAAGGGAAATTTATTTTTAAAAGGGGTGTGATGTGTCGGATTTCTGCCTATCGTTATTCTGGCGATTTTAGGCACAGGAAATGGTAAAATTGTTTGGAGCGATACATGATGTAATGTTCTGTTGTTTCGAGTTGGAATTCGTTGCGCAGCAGTTTGTTGGAAATAAGCAATGATGAATTTGTAATTATTTGGAGAAACCGGTTTTGAATGATCGGCAGTTTTGTTGTAATCGATCTAGCGAAATTAATCCAATCTGGACAAGCATATAATAAGAGTGGTCTATGTATGGTTTTAAAATACAGTTAAGACTGTGTTATGAGGAATTTGACTTCGTTGCGTAGTGTCGTACTCTGCTATTAGAAGATACAATCTTTCTAGTTTGGTTGGTTGATTGATTGATTGTGTTTCCGGGCACGTCAATTGCTTCGGTCATTAGTCCCGTTAGTGTAGTGCATGTTTTTTCTCGGGAGACGGCGGTGATCTTCTCCCACTGGATAGCGAGATCCGCCGCCGACCTACCGTCGGCTTGTGGGGTTTCCCCCTAACCAGGACTCTCCCACCAACGGGGCACCACCCCAGCCGGGACAAGCTCTAAGCTCCCGACCGGTCTCCCGGAATATGTGGTAGTGTAGTGCATGTTAGGGTAAGTGTGTGTGTGTGTAAGGGGAGAGGATACGACAAGGAAGAGGAAGGACAGATCGCGCGCGGTCCGTGGCCCGTTTGGTAGGGTACTGCTCCGGCATTCACCTAGAGTTGATCGGAGAAACCACGGAAAACTACCGATCAGAGCAGCCGGCCGCTAGAAATCTCCTCCAGACAGCGACTGAATTCGACCTAGCTGAAAAGCTAGTGTCGAAAATCCTGCCGCCGTCAGGAATGGGACCTAGGACCTCCCGGTCAGAGGCGCTTCAGTGACATCAGTTGATGCACTGAGCTACCGCTCCCGGTTTCTAGTTTGGGTAACGGGAAAGGTCTAAAAGTGGAGCGACTCGTGGACCTTTTTTATGAGGAGGAAAGACGTTGCATGATCTACAATAAATTCATGATGCAAGAATTTGGATTACATACGTCAACTTGCCTTGATATAAGAGATAAAGTTATCTTGGAATTGGTCTGCTCACGGTGAAAGATATGACTCAGCATGCACATGACCTGGCTCTTCGCGGAGTTCCACATGATTGGGGTGTATGCGAAGAGACGCATTGATGGACTACTCGCGCAACTTTTCTTCAACGATAAATTGAAAAAATGGGGGCGGTGTAGGGGTATTAGTTACAAAGTCGGCCACTAGAGTATTTACAGTAATGACCTCTGGAAAATTAAAGTCGAACCTGCTACGTGTGCGTCCAGGTCATTGCTCTGGGTAGGCATCAGCAGGAACAGTGCATAGAAGTTTTAGGTGCCTCCCTTGAAGGTCCTGGACCTTTCTCAGACATTTCTTTAGACAATGGTAATGAAGCTGAACAGAAGTTCTCGACTGTGAAAGCAACTAGTCCTGACTTGCTTCTCTTTCGCGCCAACCAAGTTTTAATGCTTGGAATGTTGTCATCAGTGCTTGCGGTGAGCTTTTGCCTTTAACTGTTTATTGCTCAGTGGAAAGGGAAGCAAGGTCATCGTTGAAGAAAAGTTGCGCGAGTAGTAGTTGATTGATACGTCACTAGGAAAGTTTAAGGCAGGGTTGTCCAGGGTTGTCCAACTGGCGGCCCGCTGCCTGCACGCGGTCTCCAGTACCATTTATTGTGTCCCCCGAAAGGTCGTTAGTCAAAAGTGGAAGTCTCTTTTAGTCTCGAGCGAGAACATTCCGCGCCTAGGTCACGCACCCTAAACGGAGTCATCATCTAAATGTAAAAATAAACTAAGTTTAGATGTAAGATTTTTTTCTAGTAAATTCAGAAATTCAAAATCATCCCAATATGTTTCTCTGCGTAATGAACGAAACGGCCTGATACCACACAGGGCTCTATCTCCCTCCCGTTTCATAGCAGCTGGGTAAATTGTCGAGATCCACAATACGTAGAAGTCAGCTGTGGATTGCCCAGGTGATGAAAATGTGACCTGGAATCATATTAAAGGTTTTAGTTGTGGCCCTTGAAGCCTTGCAAGTTGGACATCCCTGGTTTAAGGAGAGATGTCCATAACGAAGGCTTAATTTAAAAGGGTTTAATTTTTGGTTGCAGAAGCGCTGTGAAATATATGTGACTAGCACTCGAGAGGAGGAAAATATGAAAAAATACTTGCCACAACGGTTGAGATCGTTTTCGCAAGCGTTTTGAATTGAAAAAAAAAGCATGGAGTTTAGAATATGATTCAAGACAATTTCCTCATAGAAATCAACAAGACATGTATGCATTTTTCAGCAAATATAAAAACAAATATTTTATTTCAATATCACTTTCAAAATAATAAATGTGTAAGGTGGATTTTCCGCACTTTTTTCATCCTTAAAACCATCACTGCTTTTATACGTTTACGGATAAAGCGTCTTTTAAATGGTGAATGAAAAACAAGAAAACTAGTTCAAATGTAAGTAAAAAACGTGTTGCATTAATATGTTTCTACACAGTCTATTTGGGCTACATCGTCAGTCACACACAAACTAACATGAATTAGAAGCATAATCTTAAATAAGACAACAAAATTGATTTTCAACTAACCATTGGCCAAAGAAAGTTTTCTATGAATTAATTAAAAAAAGATAGCTAAGACTATTGATTTATTATTTACATCACATTTGTTCTTCCACAAAAAGGGAAACTATTTTCCTCGCAAATAGCCCTAGAGACTTGCGATAAACAATTGCCCCTCGTTACCTTTCGGATACGTTCCGATTCTCTCTTATTTCGTTTGAACGCTGGGTCCCGAGATCGTAACCCACGACAGGCTAGGCGCTTTCTCCGCTTCCATCTCCTGTCCCCACTCGCCCTCCTCCTGCTTCACCTCCCCTTACCAATTTTGCTCCGCCCCAGGCCCCTCCCGTCCTGGCGCAGTCCACCTTCATTCCAGCCCAAACCCTATCTACGTCCACCCAACCCCGCCCCCTTGCTTCCTATTCCGTAGCATTACGCGTGTCTCTGCTCCTTCCCCCCTCTCTCTCTCGTCTGTTTCTGGACCTCGCTGCTTCTTTCCCTTGTCCCTTACCGTTCCTTATTACTCCATGCCCCTCCTTATCACACTCTCGGATCCTTACTGTCCCTTCCTTACCCGTATCATTCCTTACCGCTCTTTACAGTCTCTTATCGCTCCTTACTGGTTTCTCCAGACCTGCCCTGCTGTGCCCTGTTCTGCCCTGCGCTTCCTCGCTCCTCCCCGCCAGGCACCGCCTTTCTACATTGCATCTCCACCCTATTGCCCCCGCCTTGCTCATCTCCACGTCGCCCCACCTCACACCTCCCCACGTCCCCGCTTTCATCCCCCTCCCCTCCTCATCACGCACCTCCCTGTCCTTCATTGCCCAACCCCGGTGCTTCCCACTGTTCCCTCACCGACCGCTCCCCGCCCCGCCTCGACCGGGCACCTCCATGCCCCGCCCCGCCCACGCGGGAAGGCCCCGCCTGTTGCGAGGTCGAGTGGGCCCCGCCCGCCCCCAACTTATTCAAATCGCATCTGGGCGCCTGGCTGCCTGCGGGAGCCCCTGGGGGCGTTTCACGGACGGGAACAAGCGCGCGTAACGAAGTTCAAAGCGGTTCCGGCCCCGGCCCGCCCTCGCCCCATGGCTGCAGTGGGCCGAAAGGGCGATCAAAGCGTGCACTTTGCACCGGTCAATAATAATAATAATAATAATAATAATAATAATAATAATAATAATAATAATAATAATAATAATAATGCAGATAGATAGCTCGTTTCAAGTGTTTTGGTCCGTGTAGGATCAATCTTACGAGGATACCAGGAAAATTTGCATTCTATATATTTATTTTCAGTGTTACGTTTTGCACATTTAGCATGTGCCAAAAGCATTATAGAACAAACGGTCGAGAATAGTATAAACAATACATTTTTACGTAATAAAAGCAAAGAAATACAAAAATATTAAAACCCATATACACAATTTGGTGCTTACATCATACATTGGAGAAACCAGGCAATATCTCAGCAAACGAGTTTACCAACATGAATACGATATAAATAAAGATTCAGCATTATACATCTCTTTAACCAGACTTAGGACAGAATTTAATCACTCCATTGGATTTCAAAAGGTTAAAATTTTATACTATGAAAAACAAACCCCTAAAAGACAAATTGCCGAAATGGTTCATATTATATTAATTGATGTTATGAACACCAAAAATGACATACTAAAACTCAATAAAATTTATAAGACGTTAATAATAAACAAACATCTTTAATTTCGTTTTTCAGTGTTCACTCCACATTACCTTATATTTGCATTTATCCTATCTATCTGCAACATTAAACTAGGATTATCAGGAAGAGAGAAAACTATTCCAACAACAACAACAACAACAACAACAACAACAATAATAATAATAATAATAATAATAATAATAATAATAATAATAATAATAATAATAATAATAATAATAATAATAATAATAATAATAATAATAATAATACTTCTCAATTAAGTTTATTGGCCATGTATTACAGATGCATCGGTGTGTGCTGTAATTGTTTTAATATCTAATAAAAGTATTACCTTAAGAAAGGTGGGAATGTTGAATGTTTGCTTTCCGTGAATGTAGACTATTATTACGCAGAATTTATTTGTAATGTCTTCTTTCCGGTAGAATGACTTTGCAGAAGAAAGACTTCATTTATACTTCATTAAACCAATAACGAACAAGTCATTCTGATAAACATTTTACTTTTATTACGTCCAATTCTAATCTTTACGTTTGTGATTATCTAGTACTCAATTACTTTTTTCAGTTTGCGTATTTGTAATTTCATTTCTATCAGTAAAATTCAGGAACTAACTTTGTTTTCATGACACACTTCATACTTAGGTTTATGAGATACATTTTGTTTCACCTACATTTTCGACCCACTCAAGACTTTCAAAAAATGTTTATTGCTTTGTGTGATGTTTGTATTTTTCACGATGCATTTTATAACGTTTTCATGGATGACCTCTTGTGTGTGTGGGTAAACATCCTTGAAATATTCTCACAGTAATATCACATTGAATACAGAGGATGGCCTCTCAGAGAATCTGAGAGATTTACTATTAATGATTATTGAGTCTTCGATCGCAGTACTTATCTAGTTCAATGTGATATACTGCAATATGCAGGCTAGAATGTGTTTGGTTGTTTCCTGAGGTTTAGAATGACCAGGGAACACGAGTTTCTAAACATTCTGTAGAGTTCAAAGGAAGCAACGTGTCAGTTGCGAATTTTTCCCACAGTTGACTTAGCCCCTTCAGCCGTCAGCTGTTAAGATTTCTTCCCCCAGTATACATACATCCACTTAGAAGCAACATGCTCGAGGTGGAATTCGAACTCGTTACCCACGGAGCCCAAAAAGTTATGGCTTTCCCGCCTTAACGACTGACTACCCGGTTCGGCGAAAGCTTGAGTTCTCGTATGAGCTGCCGCAGAGCGCAGCGATTTCTTCCCCATTTCCTCGTGATATTAGCCCTTGTTTGTGCGGTCAGCCTGGCCCTTGTCCAGGATTCGCCTCTTTTATGTCCGGGCGGACGCGGCGTCGGCGAGGTTGTGGGAAGAGGAGAGGAGAGACGAGGAGAGGAGTGGAGAGAAGAGGTGTCGCGGGTTAGCCCTGTAAGGCCGTGGGTCCTTTCCTCAGGGAGGAAAGTCGAGAGCGGAGAAGACCTCAACGTTCCCTCTCCCGCCGTGCCCTTTCGGGCTGGTGGCTGCTCGTCACAGATTGCTCAGAGAACGGTCGGTCGTAGTTTGATGTCACGTGGTAGAGAGATTATCCTAAAAAGGAAAATAATATATATTACTTGTCACACTACATTACAAAGGTTTAATATTAACGTTTGTAATATTTGCAATAGCCTAATTGGCAGAAACTTTAATACGATTATTTCCGATATTGATTTGCTGTGGGCTGGCTAATTCTGCATTTTAGTGAAGTATCTGGTTATGAGAGCGTTTTCAGTCTGATGTAGTGTCAATTTCTTGCTTTTTATCAATCTGTTTTTGTATAATGTACTTGATGTGTCTCTCAGTATCGTGGAAATTCTATTTGTAGGCACCAATAATATTTGTTTTACTTTCTCAACTGCTTAAAATCTTTTTCTTATATCTATATTTGCCATTCTACTTATATCTACGAGGGGTATCCCTTCTAGAACAGAATAGATGTAGATTATGGGAAAACCTGTCCTGAAACGGATTCATTCGTTTAATAGAAGAGTATGAAGAAGCCGAAACAAACTCGAGATTCGTGAATATTTTATCAATTTCTTTCTATTTATCGGAGCAATCATGAGCATGTCAGATTATATCTCTTCGGGTGAAACAGCGACGAACAAAATTGATCGGCTCCGGATGTTCTGCAGTAAACGTGTTGAAGGTTGTTCGTAGACTTAATATTTCTGCGCCTAAACATTTTCCTTGAACGTTCCTGTGGTCTGACAGCTAGAGACACGACCCGAGCATAAGCAACTCGCATCGGAATAAAGGCGAGCAACTGATAGCGGTGGGCAGTGGAAGATACAAGGTCAGGCGATTGCTGATAACAGAAGGAAAGGAAAACACGGACCGATAAAATAGATCTTCTGTGGGCGCCTTCGGGATGAAGTTGAACAAGAGGTGCGCAAATACGGACAGTGGTAGTCGTTGGGCTGATACAGAGCAACTGGTTGATTGTGTAAACCTCGGTGATCACCCAGGTGGATTAATTTATTTTGTTATTATTTCGTACCGGGAGCGGTAGCTCAGTGCATCAACTGATGTCACTGCAGCGCCTCTGACCGGGAGGTCCTAGGTTCGAGTCCTCACGGCGACAGGATTTTCGACACTAGCTTGTCAGCTAGGTATTTCCTTCCTCTTCTTGTCCTCTCCTCTCCCCTTACACACACTCTTACACTAACATGCACTACACTGCCACATATTCTGGAAGACCGGTCGGGAGCTTAGGACTTGTCTGGGCTGGGGCGGTGCCCCGCTGGTGGGGGAGTCCTGGTTAGAGGGAAACTCCACTAGCCGACGATAGGTCGGCGCCGGTTATCGCCATCCAGCGGGGGAAGATCACAGCCATCTCCCGAGAACAAACATGTACTACACTTACGAGACTAATGACCAAAGCAGTTGACGCGCCCGGAAACACGAAAAAATTAATAATTTATTATTTAGTATTTTTGGGCACAACAGCGGATATGGACATTAGTGTACTAAACGATTGTGATCGATCGTGAGTGTACTAAACGAGTTTTTAAATCGCGAGAGGTGGCGGTGTTCTTGCCTCGCTAGTTGGTGAGATTTGAAGCCGTCTTACACATCAGCTTCTGGGGGGTTCCCCTACCGGGTGTCTCTCACCAGTGGGGCACCTCCCCAGACGAGACAAGTTTCATGTTCCTATCTATGGTAGTGTAGTGCGTGTATGGGGAGGGAGCAGGGCAAGGAAGAAGGAAAGATCGCACACAGTCCGTGATCCACTTTTTAGGGTACTACTCCGGCATTCCTCTGGTTTCGATGGGAGAAATAAAGTAAAACTACCAATTAGAGCAGGCTGCTGCTAAAATTCTCCTTCAGACGAGGGCTGATTTCGGCTCTAGCTACGTAGCTGTCAAAAATACTGCCACCGTCGGGGTCCGAAGGACTCTACTCTACTCTAGGACCTCCCGGTCAAAGGGACTGTAGTGACATCAGTTGATGCCCTGAGCCACCAAAGCGAGCATATCACCTCAGATTCCACACTTGAACCACGTTTGTTATGTGTGATATTGGTTTTGTATTTTAATATTCTTACCAATATCATCGTTTTAGAAGGAAAAATGGCATATTAATCAGAAAACTGCTTGTCAGTGAAAATAATACTTACGTTTCTCTGCAACTCATTTGTTTCTATTCATCTTAATGTTCGGCGGTCTGTTAAAATTCTGAACGGACGCCGGCCATTAAGATTAGTTTTTCGTTCCTGTTCGGTTGCGCTATGTCATTATAACATAATACTATTACGAAAACACTGAAATGCATCTAGAGTACGGATGGACGGGTGCTTTGAAAGTGCTCACGATTTGTGGCCATAACATCCAATGCATTGTGGCAGGGAGAGGTGTAGCGGTGTAGTTGATGCGTAGCCATCTCAGGAAGGGAGGAAGAGTACGCACAACAGTGAAGCGGATTCGCCCTCGCTGCACACCGCCCCATCCCTCTTACTGTGCCTGACGCATCCGTCATTGCGGTCTCTGGTTTCAATCGCCATAGAACAAACCTGGAAGCGGGAGGGATTGTGGTGGTGATGGAGTAGAGGACAAGCAAGGATTTGCAGTGATGCATAGGGACCGGAAAAATATGTAGTATCAAGCGTCTACATATGTACATAAATATGTAATGAAAACGGTGAGAATATGTAATAAATATATACTATTTATTTATTTATTTATTTATTTATTTATTTATTTATTTATTTATTTATTTATTTATTTATTTATTTATTTATTTATTTATTTATTTATTTATTTATTTATTTATTGTTTTTGAGATATACAAATTTTCTCTCTACTTTAATATCTCGCAAAGATCTTAGCGTCCGGCTTGCTGGGTCAATGGGTCACGATATATATAATCCTTATTACCTTTATAATGGATTATAGGATCCGCAGACTATACAGCGCTGCTGGGAATCTGAAATTAGAATGATTCTAATTCCTAGTTCATTACTGTTTGGATTGACTAAATGAAAGATCACTTTCTTTTCTAAAGAACAAAATTTACCAAAGTTTATTGTTACCTTTTTGCAAACAATATAGTGAATTTAATACATGATTTTAATGTTAGGCCTTTGATCAAGATATCTTTGAATTTAAAATTTTATACCGCGGTTAACTTATCTATTCTTCGTTGATGTCCCTCGAAGACTTCTCAGTCGAAATATCTTGCGAGCTTGCCGTAGTCCAAAGTTCCAAGAAATCCTCTTCTGCTCCTATCCAAGATGGTGTCAAACTATCAAAATTATCAGTCCTGATTACGTCCTATGACATAGTCCCGAAACCTATAACTCGATTACCACTCCCGACGAAGTCCCAATTTATGCATCAATATTACTTTCACATGCAATATCTGCAATATTATTTGCTGTCCTTCAAATTTCACAATCTGATAACCCGACTCTGACTATCTGCACTACCTCGCTCCCTCTCACGACCTACGATCCGTTCAGACTCGCGATGCCGGTCAGAATGAAATCTTCTTGCATGATTCACCCCTCGAAGCTTCGTATTAAACTACCTTCTTTTTTTTCATAACATTTGACCGTCCTTCTCTCACCCAGCCAATCCATGCGTTCGTTATATTTTGATGTGGCTGACCTTTCGATCGTCTAAACTTCTTAATGCATATTCCACCATATTGTCTTCAAATAAATGTTAGTTTATATTCATGTGACATATCGGTATGTCACAGCTTCCCCTCTCCAAGCGTCATTTGGTTTGCTACAACCTAACTAAATGACAAGACTAAAACTGAACACTTTCTTCTTGCTTCTTCACACTAAACGACATTAACACTTTACACTTTGCACTGCACTAGGTCTTGTTTCTTGCTGCCTTTAAACTATTTACATTTTCCTTTCGGAATGTGCCAACAATAACCATTTCACCAGGTATTCTAATAACCGTTTCTGCCTAATATTTGCTCCCCATTAACTTCATTGAATACCCATACACATTAAATTAAACTCCCTACACAAACTGACAAATACACATAACAACAAAACAATAACAAAAGAAAAACTATTACTCCTAATATTTACAACTATTTACAAATCTCTGTCATGACCAGAATATTTAATCATGCGTGTCGTCCCTCATATACGGCTTCATGTTCCTGTAGTTATATGTTCCCATTTGTCGTCCGTTTTCATCATTCAAAATCGCAGCATTCTTGCTTAATACTTTACAAATTCGGTACGGACCTTTATACAACGGGAAAAATTTATAAAATAGCTTCTTATCCGCTGACGACACTTGAGGTACTCTAATTAACACTTCATCACCCTCCTTATACTCGCCTCGAAAGCATTGCTTCTGTTTTAGCTTTCTTTTGGCTGCTGCCTCCCTCAAATTGTCATAAATTATTCGCGTATCTCCCACATCATCTGGGATCCCACTTATTTCTGGAGGTATCCTAATCCTTCGGAACGGATCATTTTTTTCTTTCCTACCCATGTGGACCTCTATAGGCGTGCTTCGCGTGCTCCCATGCGGAACATTATTCAAAACGTAGTTCAATACTGGAACGGCCTCCATCCATCGGTTATGGCTTTCCGAAATGTAGACTCTAAATAAACGCGAAATCTCCTTCATAATTCTTTCGCTGGGGTTAGCTTGAGGATTCCGTACCGTCGTGTAACATATTTGGATACCAATTCTTCCCATGTCTTGTTCCCATTTTCCACTAGTAAATTGCGTCCCCAGATCACTAATAATTTTTTAGGTATACCGAATTCTTCAAAAAATTTGTGGCATTGCGTAATGCAACTCTGTGCATTCGCCTTTCTAATGGGGTATAATTTTGTGATTTTAGAAAAAACATCCATTATTACTAACAAATATTGATTCCCAAATTTGGATTTCGGCATTGGTCCATAAAGATCCACAGCGTATATTTCCCTAGTTGACGTAGGTATTATCGCTTTGCTGCTCCCCTCATACCTTTTATTGGGCTGTTTAGTTTTCTGACAGACGTCACACTTACTGATTTGCTTACGGATTTGTCGCCCCATGCCTTTCCAATAGCATTTTGATCTTAGTATTACTTCGATTTTGTTACATCAAAAGTGGCCGAAATGTTGATGCGTAGATAGAATCAGTTCTCGCCTATGCGCTTCTGGTATCCAAATTTGATACTGCGTCCCTCGTTTCCTAATCCGATGTAATAATACCCCCTCGTACATCTTCCACATTGAAAATTTCGGATCATCCTGCCGTCGGTCGTTATCCTCCGCCGAAAAATGCTCAATTATTTGCCTCCCCACAGGATCCTCTCTTTGAATTTTCGCTAATTCCTCCTTCGTCCATTTCGGTCGTATTTCCATTAACTGGATAGCATTAATATCGGGTTCCACACTACCTTCCTTTTCCTTTATCCTGATTCTCGATAAATAATCGGGCAAAACGTTATCACGGCCTTCACAATATTGGATGTTAAAATCAAATTGTTGAAGCCATAGTGACCATCTCAACAATCTATCGTTATTCAAATGACTTCTCATTAAGAAAATTAGGGCCTTGTGGTCCGTAATGACGGTAAATGGTCGTCCAATTAATATAGCCCGTAATTTCTGCGTAGCCCACACAATTCCTAAAGCTTCCCGTTCACTGGTAGTAAAAGTCGTTCGCCAAGGGTCAAAACACGACTTTCTAGGGCGATTATTCTCTGCTTATTCTTTTCGTCGAATTGGAACAACACAGCTCCCATGGCAAATCCACTACTATCCACTTGTAGATACATTCTTTTGTCGAAATCTGGATAACTGATCAAAAATGTCTTCTCAAATAGTTCTTTTAATTTTTTAAACGCCTCTTGACATTTTGTATCCCACGCCCATTTCCTCCCCTTCTTTAGCAATTCTATTATTGGGTGTATAATTTCTGAATAACCTTTGCAGAACCAGGAATAATAATTGCACACCCCAATCAATCTTCTAACTTCCCTTACATTCCGAGGTCGTGGAAAATTCTTAATCAATTCTTTCTTTTTATCTTGCATCGACATTCCTTGATCCGATATGACGTGCCCCATAAATTTTATATTCCTCCTCCCGAATTGGCATTTTCCAATATTTAATTTTAAATTATACTTCCGAAAGATTTCGAATAGTTTTTCAACTTCTTTAAATGTTCAAACATATTGGTAGAGAATAACACAATATCGTCGACGTACATGAGAGTAGTTTCCTTTAGCTCATCCGGTATTACATCGTCCAAATAACTGATTAAAGCTGCGCCACTATTCTTTAATCAAAAGGCCATCCTCTGAAAACTATACGTATTGCCTTCAAATGAAAAACTGACAAATTTTTGCGATTCTGGGTGTAGTCCAATTTGCCAGTACGACGCAGTAAAATCCAGTCCCGTGAATATCCGAGCTCCCTTTACCTTCCACATCATTTCATCTAATTTCGGCGGTTTTTCATGACGAGCGATGGTCTTGCTATTGAGTTTCCTAGCATCCACACAAAATCTGATCTTATTGTCTTTCTTACGAACTATCACTATTGGGCTTACATACGGTGTCATCGATTTTTTTTATTATACCATCCTCAAGCATCGTGTTTATTTGTTTACGTACTTCGCTTTTATATACATGGGGGATTGGATATTGTTTCAGATTAAAAGGTTCCTCATCCATCAATTCAATTTTAAATTGATATCCCTTTACCGGCTCCCTTGAACTTCCAAAAATCTCTTTATATTCATTGACTAACATTTCAATTGCTTCACTAGCATCTATTCCGTTTTCGTCGACCGCGCCCTCTGCTGCCGCGTGGATCTGGTCCCTGGTCTCTTCAATTTGTTCCGCAATATCGCAAATACACATATCTTCGCCCTCCTGGTCTTTGATCCTAAACAATGTTGTTGCCCTTTGTCACCTCGTAACAATATACTCCTGTTACCTATGTCGACCTTGGCGTCATACATTTTTAGGCCATCAATCCCCAAAATAATTGGACGAATCAAATTCTTCACTACAATTGCCGGAAACTGAATTGTCATCCCTTGGACTTCCACTTCCACCCAAATTTGCCGACTTCTCGTTTCGATGCGCCTTCCATTAGCTGTCCGAATATCCAAACTCCTAGTGGGTAGCTCATCAATTTTATTTCCCTTTTTCTTTAACTGCTCATATAATTTTTCCGACACTGCACAAACATTAGCACCTGTGTCAATTAAAATGTCTACAGGTATATTCCGAAATATCCCCTTCAAAATTAAACACGTGCTATTCTCCGCCCGTTCGTCCGTATCTTCCCTTAATCAATCTTCCGCCGATACTTCAATGCTATTCAACTCCTTAAGAACCATCACGCCCTCATTATCATCGTTCGAAGTATCCCGCCCATTTACTTCGAACACTGGGAGTTTTCCTGTTCAATCGCATTAATTTCCACATGTTCCCGTTTATTGTCCTCTTTGAACCTCCGCGGATACCCGTTTCCTGTCTTTTTATTTTCCATTTTAGTACTATTTCCCCTGTCATCGTTTCTTTCTGAGCTATAATTTCCTTGGCGGTTGTAATTATTCATTGTTTTTCCCGTTCCATTGTTATTCTCGTTCCTGCTTTCATTATATTGATACCCGTTACTACGATCATAATCACTATTCAATGTCTGGTCGAATCGACTTAAACGTTCGACCAGATCCTCAGAATCAATAGGCATGGAGTTCCACAATAAATTTTGGATATTTACAGGCAACTGACGAATAATAATTCTAATTAATTCATTGCTATCCATTCTGTCTTCGCATACCTTGAATGCTGCTATTTTACGTGTTGCGAAGTCACACATATTCTCGGCTCCACCCTTCTTATACCTTTCACTCATTAATTTGTATTTTAGATCAAACTTGTGGCTTTCGTTCCAATATCTTTTTAAGAATTTATCCTTCCATTCCTTATAATTAGTCGGTTCCGGTACTAAAGAGGTCAACGAATGATGTGCCTTGGACGACATGGCTTGTTCTACTATATGCAATTTTAATCTTTCGGGGATATTATTTATCATAAAATAATTCTCTAATTTTGAAATAAACGACCACGGTTGTTCTTTCATATCACCATGAAATTTTAGGTGGCTTGGTATTACAAGCGCCGATGCATTTATTGCTATATTTCCCTGCGAACGTATGAATTCGTTTTCTAACTGTTCAATCTTGTCCTTAATGTCCGACATGTATTTCCCAGATTCAGATTCTTGCACCATTTCAATGTTTCTAAGTCCCTCCTGTATTCGTTTTTCTAATTTACTATCCGAATTAACTAATTTAGATTCTATGTTTTCAATTTTTTCGCCATGTTGAAGCGACATTGCGTTTAAGTTATCTACACGCGATTCGACGATTGTCAACTTTTCGCATTGTTGGTCATGTAAATGTCCCAATGTCACAACGCTCTCCTGTAAATTATTAACTTTGGAATTAATTTTGTCGCCAGATTCTTTTAATTCCCTCTGCATTTGGTCGACTTGATTATTAAAAGACTCAATTTTACAATGAATAATATTGAATTTAGCCGATGTATCCACCCGTAATTGCACTATTTCCTCGTGTATTTCCTGACGAAAATTCTTCAATTCTAATGACATTTTCGATGTCATTCCTTCCAATTTAGCGTTATTTTTTTCTAATTTAGTATTAATATCTGAAGTAATTCCCTCTAATTTAGTATTCATATCTGAAGTAATTCCCTCTAATTTAGTATTCATATCTGAAGTAATTCCCTCTAATTTAGTATTCATATCTGAAGTAATTCCCTCTAATTTAGTATTATTATGCTCAAGTTTTGCGTTCATTTCTGCTAACATTTTAAGAATTAAATTATTAGGGTCCATATTTCCTAACGGTGCAGCCATTATTTCCTTTTCTTGTGGTTCAATCTCAATAATTTCACGCGGGATTTCTCCCTCGGGATTAGTATTAGCAGACGCCATATCATCTACATTAACATTCTCCATACGCAATTTTTTGCTCCTAGTATCCATTTTGAATTCTAATACAAATTAAAATCTCTCTGTTAAATTATTTTAAAATCACACCAATGAAATGGTCTTGGCTCTTTCTTATAATTAACAATTAATTTCAAATGTCAATCCATAAATTTCAGATTCCCTTTGGATCGCTTTATTATAATTTATAAGACTAATTTTATCCGTGTCACCAATTGTTATAAATTATAACAAATTATGCATCACGTTGGCGCGCCATTTTGAGATATACAAATTTTCTCTCTACTTTAATATCTCGCAAATATCTTAGCGTCCGGCTTGCTGGGTCAATGGGTCACGATATATATAATCCTTATTACCTTTATAATGGATTATAGGATCCGCAGACTATACAGCGCTGCTGGGAATCTGAAATAGAATGATTCTATTCCTAGTTCATTACTGTTTGGATTGACTAAATGAAAGATCACTTTCTTTTCTAAAGAACAAAATTTAACAAAGTTTATTGTTACCTTTTTAGCAACAATTTAGTGAATTTAATAAATGATTTGATGTTAGGCCTTTGATCAAGATATCTTTGAATTTACAGTTTTATACCGCGGTTAACTTATCTATTCTTCGTTGATGTCCCTCGAAAACTTCTCAGTCGAAATATCTTGCGAGCTTGCCGTAGTCCAAAGTTCCAAGAAATCCTCTTCTGCTCCTATCCAAGATGGTGTCAAACTATCAAAATTATCAGTCCTGATTACGTCCTATGACATAGTCCCGAAACCTATAACTCGATTACCACTCCCGACGAAGTCCCAATTTATGCATCAATATTACTTCCACATGCAATATCTGCAATATTATTTACTGTCCTTAAACTTTCACGATCTGAAAACCCGACTCTGACTATCTGCACTCCACTCGCTCCCTCTCACGACCTACGATCCGTTCAGACACGCGATGCCGGTCAGAATGAAATCTTCTTGCATGATTCACCCCTCGAAGCTTCGTATTAAACTACCTTCTTTTTTTTCATAACATTTGACCGTCCTTCTCTCACCCAGCCAATCCATGCGTTCATTATATTTTGATGTAGCTGACCTTTCGATCGTCTAAACTTCTTAATGCATATTCCACCATATTGTCTTCAAATAAATGTTAGTTTATATTCATGTGACATATCGGTATGTCACAATTTATTTATTTATTTATTTATTTATTTATTTATTTATTTATTTATTTATTTATTTATTTATTTATTTATTTATTTATTTATTTATTTATTTATTTATTTATTTTATTTATT